>PVIW01012179.1:0-33456 GCA_004026585.1 Noctilio leporinus | reverse complement strand
ATTCAGGTGCTTGAGATTGGCAGCAATCCCTTTCCTGATGCTGCCTCTTTTTCTTGGTCAGGACTTTACAGTCTATAGTCTATATTCTAGCCAGTCTTGGCGCATGGCAGGGCCTCTGATTGTCACAGTAGGGCTGATTCTGAGTGTCCGCCCCCAGGTAGGCTGGGCCTTCAGCAGCCTGGCTGGGTTTTAGGGCTGCTGGTGTTCTGGAGCCCGCAGGGAGCCCCCTCCCACTCCTGGCGGAGGTTCCTGCCCAGGAGGAGCCCCCAGCACTTCTGCAGGGCAGCCCGCAACTTTGCGGGTCCCTGTGACGACTGGCCCCACCCCTGCAGTTCCGGGAGGAGGCCGGGCCTGTCAGTCAACACTGTCTGGGGTCCGCCTACACTGTCCCGCCCTTCCGGGGCGAGCACCACGCCTCCAAGCCAATCAGCTCTCCGCAGAGTCCTTTACGCTGCCTCTGTGATGAGCCCCTCCCAGGCATGGGCGGTGCGGCCTTTGTCTCCGGCAATGGTGGGTCGCCCACCACAAGTTCCTGCCTTGCCGGCTCTCCGGCCCGCCGTTTGGATCTTCCCGCGGAGCCTGGGGGCCTGTGTGGTTGCGCAGGGCTGGGCCTCCCCCCTCGCAGGGGCTTCTAGCTGCTGTTTCCCCAGCGGCCCAGCAGCTCCGTTTTTTGGCCCTCTCGCCGCCCCAGCCGGTGCACTTCCCGCTTCCCCGCTCCGGCTTCCCGCAGGACTCTTCTCCTCCGCCTCTAGCCCCGCGCGCCGCGAAGCCTCCTCTCCCTGTTGCCGGGGTGAGTCTCTCACACAGTCCCTCCCCTGCAAGAGTTCAATTCCGCGTTGCCTACTGCGTTTGCCCTCGCCGCCTGCACTTCACTGTTGAGACTTCCAGTCGCCAGGGAGCCCGGAGCTGGCCCCAGTCAAACGCGCCCCTCTGGGCAGAGCCACCCCTGCCCAGAGCCGACCTCGGCCCGCCAGCCGGTCGGTCAGGAACGCCTCACCTACTGTCCTGCTGGCCTCCTGCCTCTGGGCTCTGCTCCCCTGTGTCCAGATGCTGCCCGTTCCAATCCCCAGGGTCCTGAAGACGTCTCACGCTCCTTATCCTGTCCTCTAGCTGCTTTGGTACTCGAGAACACCATCAGCACTGCTCTCTACTCTGTCGCCATCTTCCCTCCCTCTTTTTTTTTTTTTTTTTAATTGAGTTACATTTGGCATACTATGTTGTGGAAATTCAATGTGTATGACATACTGATTTGTTACATTTATATTGCAATGTGGTTACCATAGCAGTGTTTGCTAAACACCTCTATCATGTTATAATTATAATTTCTTTT
Source organism: Noctilio leporinus (assembly GCA_004026585.1). Taxonomy (NCBI): domain Eukaryota; kingdom Metazoa; phylum Chordata; class Mammalia; order Chiroptera; family Noctilionidae; genus Noctilio; species Noctilio leporinus. The sequence goes on along the minus strand of PVIW01012179.1, from coordinate 32,126 downwards.
AATGTTAGGGTAAATTAAAATTCGGTCTTTTAGCAAGTTTAATGTTTATAAACAATTTTGTGGTCTGTAATCATTGCTCTGTGTGTTGGGTCTCCCGGTGTTATTTATCTATTTCTTTTTTAGATTACACAAATAAGAGTTATCATGTTATATGTATATTTCTCTGACTTACTTCACAGAATAATGTCCTCAGGGTTTATCCATGTTGTCACAATTGCAGGATAACTTCTTTATTTTGGCTAATTAGTGTTTCCTTATATATATATATCTCAAATATTTATGCATTTATCTATAATGGACAGTTATTTGTTTCCATATGTATGTCTTGGCTATTATGAATAATGCTGCAATAGAGGACAGTATGGAGGTTCCCCTCAAAATTAAAACTAGAACTATTATATGATCCAGTAATTCCACTTCTGGGTATATATCTAAAGGAATAAACACAGGTTACAAAGATATACATGCATTCCCATGTTTATTGCAGCATTTTTCACAACAGTCAACTAATTGTTGAGTGGGTAAAAGAATGGACAATAGAGGGGCCCAGCCATGATGGCAGAAAATCTGATCAAGAGACAGGTCTGAGGTACAGATTCTGAGAAGATGGCTTAGTAGAACAATCCAGATGGAAGACAATATGTCGTACTTGGCCCCAAGGCATGGCTGGGAGTCCTGCAGGAAGGAATTAGGGGTGAAAAACTAGTGAGCAGTTGTCAGGGCAATTTTTACTTTCCAGAGGGAGAAGGAAACCCAACAAAATGCCTCACATTATTATTCATGAAAAGAGCTTAATGGCCAAGTGGGAACATTTGTTAGGGGAAAAATTGAAAAGAAGAGTTTAAAAGCTAAGACAGTCTGGTGACTATTTTAGAATAGCTTGCTAAAAGTCCAGGATAAGTGCATGCCAAGGAATCAAAAGATCTGGCACTTTAAAGAAAATAACAAAAGCACACATACAACTCTTCATGGTCAGCTGGCAAATAAAATAGGGTTTTCTCTTGCCATTTTTCAAAAATGGCAAGACAGGCCAAGTGAAAAGAACAGGAAGGCATACACTAGAAATTAGACATGCCCCACCCCCACCTCCAAGAATTTAAGAGTATTGGTAAGGGACTGCAAGACTAAAATAATAGATTCTTTATATTCACAAAAAGGGTGATGTCAGCTGGAGGTGCAGGGAGTTGCTTAAATGAATATTGTGCAAATGTAAAACTCATAAACTACAGCAACAGCAGCAATGTGACAGAACATTTTTAGTGACTACAAGCCATACATATACAAAGCATTGTGTGAAGTATTTCATAAGCATTGCCTGTTTAATTCCTGCCACTTCCTACTCTTAATCTCACTTTGCAGATGAGGAAACTGAGACACAGAGAGGTTTGTATTTTCCCAAAGTCACACGGCTGATAAGTTCAACAGATTTGAGACACAAACAAAAGTCTGAGTTGTATTCATATTCCGTGCCTTAGACTTGACTAGCAAATTATGAAATAGATCAGAGTTATTAGATCAATTACTAAAAAAAGTACAGGGTGAAACTGTCAAACCAGCTAAAAATACAGTGGGCAAAGTCCAGATGAGATCCACATGAGGGATCATTGAGAAACTGCGGTGTTACTGACACAAAGCCTCTGAGCCGGAGAGATAAGTAGTGTGATCAGTGCTCCACCCCTGCAATCCATTCCCCACTCCCAAAAGAAACCCAGTTGGAACTACAAAGCAGCAAGTTTATATTTCATACCTGATAATAGCACCACCTACAACCAAAGTTAGTGGGTGTTTAACAAAATATCACCTAGCCTAAAACAAAAGCCATGTATGTGTTGTGAAAAAGAAATGCATGCCTGTCTCATTTGCTAAAACATTATCTATGGTTTGGTTTGTCCCTTCAAAGAGTTAAAGAAAATAAACAGCTTTGATAGATTTTGACATTATTTATTTTGACATTACTTGAAACCTTGCCTTGTTCCAAAGGGGCTTAGAAGAGATGAATAAAACATTAAATTAGAAGAGAAAGTAAGAAAAGAAAAGCAAGGGTAGATATAAGAACTGTGGCTGAAAATTGGGCTAAGTCCTTGGTACATGGCTGCAAATTTAGATTCTAAGTTTCTAAGTTTTGTAACCCTTAAAACACACACACACACACACACACACAGAAACATTTCCAATTACATAATTTACAGTTTAAAAGAGATGCAAGCAAATCAATTACTCAGGATAATCTATTGTTATTCTCAGGGTTCTCATAAAGATATTCTTTTTTTTTTTTTTTTAATATTTTATTTCATTATTTTTAGAAAGAGGGGAAGGGAGAGAGGCAGAGAGGGAGAGAGACATCAATGTATGGTTGCATTTCACCTGCCTCCAGCCACAGACCTGACTGGAGACCTGGTTTGCAACCTGGTTATGTGCCCTGGCTGGGAATCGAACCTGCGACCTTTGGGTTCGCAGGCCGGCACCTTATCCACTGAGCTACCAGCCAGGGCAAGATATTCTTAATAACTTCTCACCATCAATTATGATGAACACAAGGCTTTCACAAATTATCTCTTATATTTATTTTCCATATAGATGGAGAATGTCAAAACCAAGCACTGTACATGAGAACCCCACAAGGAGCAAGCTTTGATGACTTTGGAAAGTTTTCTGCCAAAGACTAATTTATTTACTTGGGTTACTAAAGGATTATAAAATGGTTTAATTGTTACTTGGCAGGCAAGATTGGTGCTAAGTTGGCATATCTCTCTGAATGAAGAAATATTGGTATCATTCCCCAAAATGAAAACTCTTATAAGTGATTGGAGAAAAGTGTTTAGACTGAAATCTTTGGGATTGGTGTTGGTGCTAAGTTATCTGAGGCTGTTATTCATTTATTTATTCACCAAATATTTATTAGACAGTATTATTTTCCAGCAAACATGGTATTAGGTTTTGGGGCTTCATTAGTCATCATCCTCATTGAAATTCCATTTGGCTGATAAACCACAGGACTCCTATAAAACTGGACAAGAAAGCAAAATATTGTCAGATGCTTTTAATGAAAAACGTAGGGTGGTTGCACTTTGTGCAAGAAATGTATTCCTGAAAACTTAGCATTATTCGAGACTAATTTTCCATTAAGAACAAATACAAAAGTGGAGAGGAGGAACAAATTAAATTTAAGGAGCATACACTCTTTCAACGGTTATTACATACTTTTGTTTTAAGACTGGCTTTTATTTCCTCTGCAATGTCTCTGATGTTTCTTAGTTCTCTTTCCAAAATTAATAACACAGCACATTTGGGTAGTTTAACCTACTTCAGAGTGTTTTATCACATCTAATATGTTACTAAAAGTTAGGAATTTCCAGGTGCAGTTTTAAGCTGCAACTCTAGCACTACAATATAGTGAATGCTTGTATGACATTGTTAAAGAACATATTTTTTCAGCATTACATTAATAATAACAATGCATATTAAGTAATAAATTATAATAATTATACATTTAAAGAACCATGTAATAGTTACCAAAATTGCTCAGCATGTCAATTGCAACATCCTTCATGAAATATTGATGGAAATGGTGGATTTTTCTTTACCAGCCAGAGTTATAATGTTACAGGGCAGTGGCATAAAACTTACAGTTGAATTCTGGTAATTAATTTTAACATTTTGCAATTTTTTAAAATGTTGAAATCTGTACACTTTATTTTGGCATAGAGCATGACCTTAAATAATATTTTGTATTCACTACTTCAAATATGCCTATTCAAATTCATGTATAATGTGACTGCTTTCTTGGAGCCAGGAAGGCTTAACTCCTAGCTTCACCACTTCAATTTTTATTATTTATTTATTTATTTAAAAAAAAAAAAGATTTTTATTTATTATTTCCAGAGAGAGGGGAAGGGAGAGAGGCAGAGAGGGAGAGAAATATCAATGTATAGTTGCCTTTCACCTGCCTCCACACCACTTCAACTTTTATATAAGATTGATATATCTCTAAATCTTCCAGTCAGGAGTAATGAAGTAGGAAACTAAAAATTAAATAAATAAAGGTCTTAGGGTTGAACTGATGAATAGTTGGTACTTCATCCCAGTAGAAGTCTGTCTTTTTATTTACTTAGCCTTGATTTTATAAGTATTACTGTAGAATAAATATATTTATTGGATTCTCCTTGAATTTTGGTTAAGTCATCATTACTTCCAGCTTAGCAGAGGTTCAATGAAGTTTTCTTGTCCCCCAAAAGAAAGCACTCCATTCCTTGTTAGAGTGATGCCCACTATCAACCTCTCTACCTGGCCTATGATTGCAGAAAGAAAATCCTTTCATATACACACACCCACACACACACACACACACACACACACACACACACATAGTTATATATTATATATAATGAATATAATATATATTATGAAAGGATTATGAAGTCCTTTCAGCTACATTACACACACACATGTGCACATGCATGCATGCACACACATATATGTGTGTGTGTGTGTGTGTATATATATATATATATATATATATATATATATATATATATATATAATGATATAATGTCATGGAGGTGAGGGAGAACTAATCAAACTATTAAAACTAGGAATCTTATGTATTTTTTTAACTTTAGTTGTATCAGTTGCAGTGTCTCATCTTTCATTTTTAATTTTATTTGTTGGAGTCCTCTTTTTTATTTTCCATAGTTAGTCCAACTGAAGTTCATCAGTTTTGTTGATTTTTAAAAAAACACTTTTAGTTTCACTGATTTTCTATTGTTTTTCTATTCTTTATTTTATTTCTTTATTTTTTACTTTAATTTAATTTTATTGTTGTTGTATTGTATTTATACCATTTTCCCCCACTGTTTTCCCCTTCCCCACCTTACCCATCCCCTCTCCCATAGTCAATCCCTCACGTTGTCCACATCCATGGGCCATGCATGCTATTTCCTTGGTTAATCTGTTCCCTCTTCTTTGCCTCTTTCTCCCCCTCCCCTCTGCACACTGAAAGTCTGGTCCTTGTTTCCATGCGTCTGGTTCTGTTTTGCTTGTTTGTTTATTTTGTTTGTTAGTTCCCTGTATTAGGCAAGATCACATGGTATTTGTCTTTCACTGACTGGCTTATTTCACTAAGCATAATACACTCCAGTTTCATTCATGTCGTCCCAAAAGGTAGGAATTTCTTCTTTCCTTCTGCTGTGTTATTTCATTGTGTAAACGTACCAAAGGTTTTTGATCTTTCATCTACTGATAGGCACTTAGGCAGTTTCCAGCACTTGGCTGCTATGAACATATGTTCTTCTGAATTGGTGTTTCAGGGTTCTTTGGGTATAATCTAGCAGTAGAATCACTGGGTCAAGAGGCACTTCCATTTTTAGTTTTTTGAAGAAATTCCATATTGTTTTCCATAATGGCTGCACCAATCTGCATTCCCACCAACAGTGCACTAGGGTTCCATTTGCTCCACATCCTGGCCAGGAGTTGTTGTCTGTTGATTTGTTGATGATGGCCATTAATCAATGGTATCTCATTGTGGTTTTAATTTGCAACTCTCTGATGGCTAGTGATGTTGAGCATTCTTTCATATGCCTATGGGATCTTTGTATGTCCTCCTCAGTGAAGTGACTATTTAGGTCCTTTGCCCAGTTTTTAATTGAGCTGTCTGTCTCCCTGGTATTGAATTCTTTATATATTTTAGAGATCGAACCCTTGTCTGAGGTATCATTGGCAAATATGTTTTCCCATACAGTTGGTTCCCTTTTTATTTTGCTGATGTTTTCTTTAGATGAACATAAACTATTCAGTTTGATGTAGTCCCATTTGTTTACTTGTTACTTTATTTCCTTTGCCCCCAGAGCAGTATTGGTAAAAATTTTACTACCTATGCTTTCCTCTAGGACTTTTATGGTGTCATGGCTTATGTGTAAGTCCTTTATCCATCTTGAATGTATTCTGGTGTATGGTATAAGGTAGTGGTCTAGTTTTATTTTTTGCATGTCTCTGTTCAGCTCTCCCAACACCATATGTCGAAGAGGCTATTTTCACTCCATTTTATGTTGTTTTCCCCTTGGTTGAATACAGATTGACAATAGAGTCCTGGGTTTATTTCTGGGCTCTCTATGCTGTTCCATTGACCTATATGTCTACTCTTATGCCAGTACCAGGCTGTTTTCATTACAGTGGCCTTGTAGTATAGTTTAGTATTTGATATTGCAATTCATCCTACTTTATTCTTCTTTCTTAAGATTGCTGTGGCTATTCATGGTCTTTTCTGGCTCCATATGAATTTTTGAAGTACTTTTTAGATCTGTGAAATATGTCATTGGTATTTTAATTGGGATTGATTTGAATCTATAGATTGCTTTGAGTAGTATGGACATTTTAATGATGTTAATTCTTCCCATCCATAAACATGGTGTATGCTACCATTTATTTATGTCTTCCTTAATTTCTTTCTTCAGTGTTCTGTAGTTTTCTGAGTATAGGTCTTTTACCTCCTTGGTTAAGTTTGCTTCCAACTACTTTATTTTTCTTGTTGCTATGGTAAATGGGGTCTGTTTTCTTGCTTCTACCTCTGATGTTTCATTGTTGGTATACAAAAATGCCTTTGATTTCTGAATATTGACTTTATACCCAGCTATTCTGCTAAAATTGCTTATTAGGTAGAATAATTTGTTGGTGGAGTCTGTTGTATGTTGTATGTACATAATCATGTCATCTGCAAATAATAACAGTTTTACTTCCTCCCGCCCAATTTGGATGCTTTTAAATCCTTTTTGTTATCTGATTGCTATGGCTGGAACTTCCAAAATTATATTGAATTGAAGTGGAGAAAGTGGACAGCCTTGTCTTGTTCTTGATCTTAGAAGGAAAGCTTTTAGTTTTTGCCCATTAAGTATGATGTTGGCTTCAGGTTTCTCATTTATGGCCTTTATTAGATTGAGGTATGCTCCCTCTATTCCCATTTTGCTGAGCGCTTTTATCATAAATGGGTGCTGTGCTTTATCAAATGCATTTACATCATCTATTGATATGATCATATGGTTTTTGTCTTTACTTTTATTTATGTGGTGTATTATGTTTATTGATTTGCTAATATTGTATCATCCTTGCATCCTTGGGATGAATCCCATTTGGTCATGGTGTATGATATATTATTTTAAGATTTTATTTATTATTATTTTTAAAGAGAGAAGGAGGGAGAGAGGCAGAGAGGGAGAGAATCAATGTATGGTTGCCTTTCACCTGACTCCAGCTACAGACCTGGCTGGAGACCTGGCTTGCAAGCTGATTATTTGCCCTGGCTGGGGAATCGAACCAGTGACCTTTGGGTTCACAGGCTGGTGCCTTATCCACTGTGTCACCAGCCAGGACTTTAATGTATTACTAGATCTGGTTTGCCAGTATACTGTTGAGAATCTTAGCATCTATGTTCATCAGAGATATTGGGCTATAGTTTTCTTTCTTAGTTGTGTCTTGACCTAGTTTTGGGAGTAGAATAATATTGGCCTCACAGAAAGAATTTGGGAGTTTTCTTGGATTTTTTGGAATAAGTTGAGAAGGAGTTAGTTCTTTCCTAAATGTTTGGTAAAATTTGCCTGTGTAGCCATTCCATCCAGGACGCTTGTGTGCTGGGAGTTTTCTGATTACTGTTTCAATTTCGCTAGTTATTATTGGTCTATTCAGGCTTTCTGCTTCTTCTGGACTCAGTTTTGGTAGATTATACATTTTCAGAAATTTGTTCATTTCATCTATATTGTCAAATTTCTTGTCATATAGTTTGTAGTAATTTTTTTTTACAATCCTTTGTATTTCTGTGGTATTGGTTGTGATATCTCCTCTGTCATTTCTGATTTTGTTTATTTGGGTCCTCTCTGTTTTTTGCTTGATGAGTCTGGTTAAAGGTTTGACAATTTTGTCTAACTGCAAAGAACCAGCTCCTGTATTTATTGATCCTTTGAATTGTAGTTTTAGTTTCTAAGTCATTCAATTCTGCTCTGATCTTGATGATTTCCTTCCTTCTACTTGCTCTGGGCTTTGTTTGTTGTTGCTCCTCTAGTTCTTATAGCTTTATGGTTAGGGTGTTTGCATAAGCTTCTTCAAACATTTTTAGATAAGCCTGTATTGCTATGAACTTCCCTCTGAGGACTGCCTTTGCTGTGTCCCATAGATTTTGGGCTGTTGTGTATTCATTTCCATTTGTTTCCAGAAGTTTTTGATTCCTCCTTTGATATTGTTGTTAACCCATTCATCACTTAATGGCATGTTATTCAGTCTCCATGAATTAGAATGTTTTTTGTTTTTTTCCCTTGAAATTGGTTTCTAGTTCCAAGCCATTGTGATCTAAGAAGATGCTTGGTATGATTTCAATTTTATTGTATTTGTGGAGGTTTGTCTTGTGTTATACCATGTGATCTGTCTTTGAGAATGTTCCATGTGCATTTGAAAATAATGCATATTTTGTTTCTTTGGGGTGAAAAGTTCTGTATATATCAGTTAAGTCTATTTCATCTAGAGTGTCGTTCAATGCCACAATATCTTTGATATCTTGGCTTGGAAGATCTATCCATTGTTGATATGGGATATTAAAATTATCTACTATTAGTGTGTTGCTGTCAATATTCTTCTTGAAATCCTCCAAAAAATTTCTCATATATTTGGGTGCTCCTATGTTGGGTGCATATATGTTTACAATGGTTCTATCTTCTTTCAGTATTGTTCTCTTATGTATTATGAAATGTCCTTCTTTTTCTCTTTTTATGGACTTCATTGTAAAATTTATTTTGTCTGAAATAAGTATTGCTACCACAGCCTTCTTTCATGTCCATTTGCTTGATATATAATTTTCCATCCCTTCCTTTTCAATCTGTGTTGATCTTTTGTTCTGAGGTGGATCTCTTGAAGATAGCATATATGTGAGTCATGTTTTCTTATCCATTCAGCTACCCTATGTCTTTTGATTGGCATAATTAATCCATTTATGTTTAAGGTTATTACTGATAGATACTTATTCATTTTCCCTCTTTGTTCCTGTGTCCCTTTTTGCCTCTCTCTGTTTCTCTATCTTTTTAAAGCAGACCCTTTAGCATCTCTTTTAATGTTGGTTTGGTTGAGGTGTATTCTTTTAGCCTTCTTTTGTCTGGGAAATTCCTTATTTTACCTTCCATTTTGAATGGCAGCCTTGCTGGGTAGGGTATTGTTGGTTGCAGACCTTTATTTTTCATTACTTGGACTATTTTTTGCTATTTACTTCTGTCTTGTGTTTCTGTTGAGAAATCATTTGATAACCTTATCAGAGCCCCCTCATATGTTATTAGTTGTTTCTCTCTTGATACTTTTAGGATTCTCTCCTTGTCTTTTAAAATTGCCATTTTAATTATGATGTGTCTTGGAGTGGGTCTGTTTAAGTTCATCTTCTTTGGGATACTATGTGCTTCCTGATCTTGAGTGACATTTTTGCTTATCAGGTTAGGGAAGTTTTGAATAATTACTTTTAAAAACAGATTTTCTATCCCTTGTTTCGCTTCTCCTTCTGGTATCCCTATGATATAGATATTGCATTTCATGTTGTCCTGTAGCTCTTTTAAAAACTCTCCATTCTTTTTCAGTCTTTTTTCATTTTGTTGCACTGTCTTGGAATATTTTTCTGTTGTCTTCCAGCTCACTGATCTAGTCCTCTGTTTCCTCTAGCCTGCTATTGATTCCTTCTACTGTATTCTTCAATTTGGAAATTGTACTCTTCATTTTTTCCTGGCTCTTATTGATAGTTTCTATGTCCTTTTTAATGCTGGTATAATTCTCAGTAAGTTCCTCATAGCTTCCATGAAGTTCTTTGTAGTTCCCCCTGGAGTTTCTTTCTGGTTTTCTTTGAGTTCCCTGAGCTCATTTAGCTTCTCTATCATCATTACTTTGAATTCCATGTCTGATATTTTGCTTGCTTCTATTTTATTAATGGTCTTTCTGGGGATTCCTCCTTTCCTTTGGTGATGGACTATTTCTTTTTCTCCCCATTTTTAGGTGTCTCTTCCTGTCTGCTTTTGCTTTTTAGATTGGGCCTTTTTAGGTTCCTTTCTTTGTGGTGTGACCTTCTATCATGGAGAGGCACTTTCTTTACTTCCTAGATTCACCTCTGGTGACATCAGATCATTTTATAGTCTGTGTCTAATCAGCCTATTGGAGTCAACCAGAGATCCACTGTCCTTGTCTGTGCCCTGCAGTTTTTAATCCAATTAATCTGTACTCAACTATCAAATGCAGGAACCTTTGGGTAGGATTGATTAGTTCTGTTGTAAACTAATCAATCTGTGATCAGTGGTCACCTTGGGCACCAGTGGATAGGGTCACGTAATTCAGTTGTAATCCAGTAAATCTGTGATCATCTGCCTCTGAGCTCAGGCACCACTGAGCGGGAACAGATTGATTCCAATAGGTGGGGCTATGGCTATGAGATCTCTTCAGACAGAGGCCAGTTGGCATAGCATAATCCACCTGTGGTGTGTGGGATGAATCAGCACTGACACCTTGTCAGTTGCTCCCTCATTTCTCTCCTCCAAGCCACCATTCCAAACTCTCCTTAAGCATCTCTAGTCCACTCTGGCTTCCTTCTGCTGGAGCCCAGGGTAAGTGGGTGCTAATGTATTTTCATTTGAGATCACTTTAGTGATCCTCTATCTCTAACACTCTCAGGCTAGCAAACCCCATATCTTTTGCTTTTCACAGCTGGATGCTGCTTTACTCTCAGCTGTGTTGCTATAGGTTGGGAAGCCCATTTGGGGGTTTAGAACCCACCTTTCTCAGATGGAGCCCCTGGATCTGTCCCTTCAGCTGCTGCTGGTGGGAGGCCAACCAGCCCTCTTGCATCTCTATAATTTCTACCAGTCATGTTGTATTGAAGCAGCCTTTTCTGTTCTGTCTGTGGTTATAAGGCTTCCTTCCAGCTGGTGTTTTGTTGGTTATTCCAGATGATTCTTCCCAATTAATTTGTAATTCCTTATTGGTCCTGGAAGAAGATTGGTGTAGCTCCACTTACTCCTCTGTCATCTTTGTATGCCCATGAGGTCACACACTCAGCCATGTTGTCTCCAATTTATTTCTTCCTTTATTATTTATTTTCCTTTTATAATCATATGTTGATAAATTGGATAACCTAGAATAAATGGATACATTTCTTTTTTAAAGGTACCAAGAGTGAATCATGAAGAGTAAAAAATCTGAAAATACCTGTAACTAGTAAAAAGTTTGAATAAGCAACCAAAAACTTTCCAACAACAACAATGATAGCCCAGGACCAGATGGCTTCGCTGGTGAACTGTACGCAACATTGAAGGAGAAATAACAACCATCCTTTCAAACTCTTTAAAAAAATTGAATAAGAGGAAAAACTTCCAAACTCATTTTAAGAGGTCAGCATTATCTTAATAGCAAAATCAGAAAAACAATTCTGCATGAGAAAATACAACTATAGAACAACATCTCTATTGAATATAGATGCAAACATTCTCAATAATATATTACCAAATCCAACTCAATGGCACATTGAAAGAATCACACACCATGACTAAGTGAGATTTATTTTTGGGATTCAAGAATAGCTCAATATACAAAAATCAATCAATGTGATACACCATATTAATAGAATAAAGGATCATATCTCAATAGATGCAGAAAACCCATTTGATAAAATTCAATGTCATTGCATGATAAATACTAGCAAACTAAAACTAGAAAAAATTACTTTAATATAACAAAGACCATATATAAAATGTCCATAGCTAATATACTAAATGGAGGAAATTTGAAAGCTTTTTCTTCAAGGTTGGGAACAAGGCAAGAAGGTCTATTCTCACCACTTCAATTCAACCTAGTACTAGAATTTCTAGCCTGAGCTATTAGGCAAGAAAAAGAAATAACAGGTATCCAATTTCAAAAAGGAGAAGTAAAATCATCTCTGTTTGTAGATAACATAATCTTAGAAGTAGAAAACCTTGAAAGAGTCCAAAAAACACTGTTAAAACTAATAACATAATTCAGGAAAGTTTCAACATATAAAAGTAATTGAATTTCTATATACTAGCACTAAACAATCCAAAACAAACTTCTAAAATCCTAACTATAAAAGCATACAAAATAAGAACCCAAAGGTTGCTGGTTCGATTCCCAGCCAGGGCACATAACCAGGCTGCAAGTCGAGTCTCTAGTCAGGTCTGTGGCTGGAGGCAGGTGAAAGGTAACCATACCTTGATGTCTCTCTCCCTCTCTGCCTCCCTGCCTTCCCTTCTCTATATAAATAATAAATTAAATCTTAAAAAAAAGCATACAAATTAAAATAAAACTTAGTAATAAACATAACTGAGAAGACAAAAAATCGGTACACTAAAAACTACAAAAACATTGTTGAAAGAAATTACAGAAGATAGAAATAAAAGGAAAATATCCTGTATTTATTAATTGAAAGAGATAATATTGTTTAACTGTCTATAATACCTAAAGCCTGTAATCTCTAGCAAAAGCCAATGGCATTTTTTAGAGAAACATGAAAACAATTTTAAAATTCCTATGAAATCACAAAGAATTCATTAAAACCAAAATTATTTTGAACAAGAAGAACAAAGTTAAATGCCTCTTGCTTCTTGATTCAAAACAAGATATTGAACAGAAGGAAGGTCACAGAATTAAACCCATGCAATGGGAACAATCAACAGAGTGAAGAGGCAAACTACAGAGTGGAAGGCAATATTTCAAAATCATATATCTATCTGATAAGTTAATATCCAAAATGCATAAGGAGTTTTTACAACTGGATTACAATAAAGAACCAAATTTTCTGACTAAAAAAATAGCAAAAAACTTGAGTAGACATTTCTTCAAAGAAGACCCAATATATAAAAAGATTCTCAACATCACTAAGCATCAGGAAAATGCAAATTAAAACTGCAATGTAATATTACCTCACATCTGTTAGGATAGTCATAAAAAATCAGGAAATAACAAGTGTTGGCAAGGATCAGTAAAAATTGGGAACCTTGTGAGCTGTTAGTTGGAATGAAGGGTGCAGTTGGTCATGGCAAACAATAAAAAACTAAACTACCCTATGAGCCATCAAGTCCACTTCAGTGTATTTATCCAAAGTAATTGGAATATATATATATATATATATATATATGTATAAAATTATTATTATTATTATTTACTTTTTAGAGAGAGGGGAAGGAAGAGAGAAAGGGAGAGAAACATCAGTGTATTTCATGAATTGGTTGCCTCTCACGTGCCCCCAACCAGGGACCTGGACCACAACCGAGGCATGTGCCCTAACTGGGAACCAGTGATCTTTAGGTTTGCAGGCCAGCACTCAATCCACTAAGCCACATTATCCAGGGCTAGAATCACTATCTTAAAGAGATATCTGCACTCCCATGTTCATGGAAACATAATTCACAATTGCCAAAAGGTAGAAACAGCCTAAAATGTGTGTTAATGTATGACTGGATAAAGAAAATATGGCATGTACATATAATGGAATATGATTCGGCCATAAAGGGAAAGAAATTTTGTCATGCTATAACATGCATAAGCCTGAGATAGATTATGCTAATAAACCAATCACAGAAAGATAAATACTGCATCAATCCCCTGATTAAAGTTATGTATAGTAGCCAAATTCATCAAAGTAGAAAGTAGAATGGTGGTTGCCAGAATCTGGGAGGAAGGGGAAACCAGGAGTTACTACTGTTCAATAGGTATAAAGTTTCTATTATGAAAAATAAAAAAAGTTCTAGAGATCTTCTCTGTGACATTATGTTTACAATTAACAATGCTGTATGATATACTGAAACATTTATTAGAAGGGTAGCTATGTTATATGCTTTTTACCACACACACATTTTTTTTAAATCAAACATGAGCAAAGGAAAGATACAGCTAGGAGACTTAAGTTCTCAAATAAGTTTTCCTCCAGGAAGGCATATTTGATATCTCTGGCCAAGATTTCATAGAACTCCCCCTATTTAGGGATAGCTTGGCCCACATTCCACATCTTCCTCCTAGCTGCTGCCGTCTAGGCCTGCCCCTCAGGCACTGCAGTTGTGCTGGGAGAGGACTCAAGCCAGGACTGAAAGCTGCTCTGATGGCTTATTTTGTGTCACTCAGCCCACCCTGTCTCTGTGGTTCTTCTCGCAGGGGCTAGTGCCGTGGCTGCCCAGGAAGAAGTGACAAATGATCATTTCAGCTCTTTTTTCTGCTCTTTGTAAGAGTCACTTAGTTTTTTTATATTCAAATTGTGAGGACTTGTTTCCATTTATCCTTCCCTTATGAAGGAACTGAAATCTACAGGTCCTTCTTTATTTTTAAATGTCTTTTGTTAAAAATTTGAAATCTAATTGACATATAACATTGTATAGTTGTAGGTGTGCATAATGATTTATGTATATATTGCAAAATGATCACCACAATAAGTTTACTGAACATCTATTGCCTCAAATAGTTATATTTTTTCTTGTGATGAGAACTTTTCAAATTTACCCTATTAATAACTTTCAAATATACAATATAGTATTGTTAACTCTAGTCACCATGCTGTACATTCCATCCCCAGGATTTATTTATCTTATAACAGAAAGTTTGTATCTTTGGACCACCTTCACCCACAAGGAATGTTTTGAACCATGATTAATTCTGGATTAAAGTGAAGCATAAATATGTAAGTGTGGTAATGTGTAATTTTCTGATATGATATACTGAGCTACAGACATACCTCAGAGATATTGTGGGGTCAGTTCCAGACCACTGCAATAAAGCAAATATTATAACACAGCAAGTCATATGAATATTTTGGTTTCCCAGTGCATATAAAAGTTACGTTTATAGTCTACAGTAGTTTGTTACGTGTTTGATAGCATTATGCTTAAAAGAAGCAATGTACACAGATTGTTTTTAAAAATACTTTATGATGAAATATGCTAACCATCATCTCAGCCCAATGGAAAACTGGCACCAGTAGACTGGCTGGCTGGAGGGTTGCCACAAACCTCTAACTTGTAAAAAACGTACTATCTGTGAAGCATAACTATGCAATTGCTGTTAGAACTTTACAAATAGTCACTGTGATCTCAATTTAGGTTTTGCTCAGGAAAAAGGCATTATATGATAATCCTTAAGATCAGGGACTCCAATCATGTGTTGTCAATACAAGAGGTCATACTCTTTTCTGGATATGACAATGACTTACGGAGAATCACTTTAATGACTATCTCAGGGCATGCACCATTTGATCCTTTCATTGAAGTTAGTTTCACTTTCCTTAGCTTATAAAATTTTTAAAAACAAATTTAATTTTCAATATGCTTTTGACTTATTAAATTGAGGTGTGACTAGAAATAGTTTGAAGGTAATAAAAAATTCTCATTTTTGGTAATTTTATTTTTAATTGAAATAGAAGTTGTCAATAGGGTCCCCTCAGTCTTAGATAATGACACCAACATAGACATCATATGCAGAATTTATACTATGGCTAAGTGATCACAACATTGTTTGCCATTTTGCCACAGACCCTTGTTCCCCTCCCCCCCCTACAGAGAATAGGCAGGATCTTTGCCAGGTATGGAGGTTTCTCTTTTACTATTATTTAAAAGTGGCCTACAAATGTAGAGTCCTATTGATTGAGTCATCAGATCTGGCAACAACAAGCAAAATAAAACAAAACAAAAAACAGGGCATTCAACTAAATTTGAATTTCAGATAAGCCATGAATAATTATTTTTATTATAAGTATGTCCCACGCAGCATTCAGCACATACTTATATTTAAAAAGTTATTGTTTTTCTGAAATTAAAATTTAATTGGGCATCCTATAACTTATCTGTCAAATGCATCTGCCTGCCAAAGGTTTAAAATAGAAAAAGTTTTCTATTGTTCCTGAACACAGTGAATTCAAGTGAAGAGTAGGACCTGGCTTATTCAACTACCTTCATGTGGGGTTACATGAAGGCAGCCTGGCCATAAACTTCATCTGCACTTCCTCAAATGTTATTATTCAGCTTACCTGGTGGAAGGGATAAGTGAGGAGGCAGAAGGCCATAGTCAGCAATGCATGAAAAAGTTTAGTGCAGGAATTATTTTGGCATATGTACGTGGCACGACAAAGCTGATGGGAAAAGGTTGTTTCCTGAATATTCAGTTGAAGCAGGTATAGTCCAAGTTTATGGAAACACTTCATGTTTCCCTCACTTCTCACACTACAAACACACCTGCAAGCACCCCAAGACCATTGACTAAGCCCAAAAACGTTTTTCATATTTTCACTTAGGGTAAGAAAATGTTTGCACACCACTTGCCTCTCAGAACTGTGGATTTTTGCCTTCTCCACACTTCTATGATTTGCTTGCCACCTTCAAAAGAAAACACACCATGTTTTTACTTAGATAACCCCAGCATCAAAGAATCTACTGAAAACACAGAGGATTCAAATGAAATCAGGAAAATCAGTGTGACATAGTTAAAAGAGCATTCTAAAATTCCAGTTCAAAATGGCAACTGGCTGCCATGCCTCTAACTTCTTATTTAAAGACCCAAGAAGACAGACAGAAAAAATAAAACATTCATCATCAACAAAAGCCTAAAACCAAGAGACAAACAAACAAGTATCTGGAGAATGAGGCAAAAGAACTGATTTTAAAACCTTGCTCAGCTTTTGTATCATTGCATCTCCCTGACCTCTGTGCTTTTCTCCCTGCTTGGCACACTGACTATCACCAGGGACGATGAGATTAGGCAGCCTTCCCTCTCTATCCCCACAGAAGGGGCAGAACACTGCTATTTTACCACCTGTCTACCTCGAGTGACCCCAGTCCTAGAGGCAATTGGACAACTAGGTGCTACCTATGCATTCTGGAATTTGCCCTTCAAAGGGCTGTTCTAGGAATGTCCTCCAGAACATGGTGTGTTAGAAATGGTTTTAAATAGAACTTAGAAAAAATTTCCAAATAAACATACAAATATACATAATGTATAAAACTCTGTGATGTCAAAATCTAAACTGACCAAATGAACTTCAAATGCCCTTTTGAATCCTGATTATGATTCTTAGAAAATTCTGTCCTTACCTTGGTTATTTTAATTCATATTTTCATCTGTGACACTTTTAAGAACTGCAGGTGAATTCAAAGATGACTCTTGCAAACTTAGGATTGACACTTCATTTTTGTACATTTTGCTCCTGAAACAAAGAACTTCAATGGTACATGAGATTTTTTTTTTTCCTTTTAATGAAACTGTGCGTGTCAAAACTGAATCAAACTCTTGACCCCAGAATCAGAACATAAGGGCAGATGGTAACCAGCTCAGCCCCAGTAGCTTATGAAAAGCAGCTTCATTTCAGGATTACTTTGGGAGGTAGAGCATCAAAGAGGAAGTTAACTGGACTCCTGAACAAATGAGTGCAATATGAAGGGGACTTCAAGAGGCATTTGGTCTTCATTAGTGGGCATTCAGTAGCTGCTTTGTCATTTTTTTTTTGTTTGTCATAAAACATAAATAGAATTTAATAGATGATCTAACCTAGCAGGTTTTGGCAACAAAGTAGACTGTGTCCCATTATGATTTTGATGTGCATAATTTAAAGTAAGATGGAACATAAAACCATTTCCAGCACACATAGGGGAGTGAGTGACATAGATTTAGTTCCTGATTGTATAGAAATGAAAACCAGTGCTGTCGTGGATGGTGTATTAAATCATATATTCTGTTTTATAGAGTTTTCACTGTAAACAGCATATTTCAGAATAATTAACCCTGTCACTTTTTACTTAAAAGTTTGTTTTTTAAAATAAGGATGTTTTATGTAGAAGGCGGACACTTAAGTGCTTGAATAAATTGCATGAAGGCCAGAAGAAATTGGAAGGGCAGTTCCTGTTAACTCATAGGTCAAAATTACCATCAGTTAGCAGGAATTAAGACATGCCCAGCAGACCCAGGGGAAATTCTGTGCCTGGTGGGAAAGATCTGGGATTCCACCCAGTGCCTTTCACCTGGTCAGGGCAGTGAGGTGATGGGCAGGACCAGCAGAAGTCATGCCTATGGCATGACACATTGGATAATCATCTCCTTTTCCACAGAACAGCATCAGGAATGGATTAACCTCTGTGGCAATTTGGGGGACTCTTATCAGAGAACTGCTCAGATTTTCTGATGGTGGGTGAAGCAGCCCCACAGTAGTCACCCCCTGGGGATTTTCTTTGAGATATATTTCTTGATTTGTTCTCAGATTTGTAGCCTACACTTGGTTTTCTTTGTTCTAAAATACAGAAATTCCCTCCAAGCAAATTAAAGAAGTCAGTGCTTAGCTGCATTCTAAAGCCTCTGTGTTTTAGAAGAAATTCTCACCAAGATCAAAACTGAAAAAAACCTTCTGCTCTGCCTCTTTTATTTTCCCACTCTTGCATAGAGACTCTCTTCCATTTCCTACATCTTAAAACAAAATCAGGAAAAAAATGCTTAGTGAATAATACATCCTAATAAGTTGATGCACTGTTACTATTTAAGCAAATATCCCCAATATCTCACAAGAAGAGGTGTATCTAGTTAGTCCCATGTTCTCCGTCAGGTCAAAAGACGAGGTGGCTTGCTGAATGGTCTCCCACTAGATGGCAAGCTTGAATAATGGGTTTCCAACATCTTTCTCTTGGGACTTGGCTGAAAACTTCTAATGGCATTTTGCTTTTAGATTCCATAATTTTTTCTTGATCACTTTTTCACATCATACACTAGTAATTTCATCACTCAAGCCCAAGCATACATAAAGTTTATTTTATTTTATTTTTATGAATATGGCTAGTATACACTGTCTTACAATTTGTCTCATGATATGGAGAGTTTCCCTTGCAAGTTCAGTGATCCAGCAGAAAAATCAGCATTTACCTGGAGAAAAAGCTTACACACAATCATTGGCCGAACTGCTCCATTCCTCTTCCAGAAGACAACTCAGAGACTAAAAGTAGGGATGTTTGTCCAGGATCATCTTCCCCAAGTTACCAAGACAACCAGGAGCATCTCTCATCTGACCTGCTGATGGGTGCATTTGTCTGATGGATCCCAATAGCCATCCTCTGAACCAGCTGCTAGAACTCTTGTTAGCTAAGGAGGGCTTCACATCAGAGCATAAAGTGTCTGAGAAACATGAAATAAAATTTCCTTGGCAAAAAAGAAGAACTCGACATACTTTCAGGAAAAGAATTTCATCCTTTTTATATAATCTTAGAATACCCCTGTAATTAATATTACTGTTCCCACTTTATAGGTGAGGCTTCTGTGGTTTAAGAGGTCATAATTTGTTGGGGGTCTTCTGGCTTGTGAGGGACAGAGACAGGGCTGCCATGCATACCAAAGTCTTTCATCTACACCAGGGAAATGGCTAAATAGTCATGTATCCCTCAGGAGATTATCTTAAAGCTGGAGCCTCAATGTCATGCCATATCAATCAAGTTTGGAAAATATTCTACATACTACCTAGATGTTTTATTTTCATAATATAAAATATCAAGAATGACAATATTTAATTAAACTACCTAAGTTTGGTATGAATTAACCTCATGTTCAATTTTAGTTATTTTACAATAGTAGTAATAAAACTGGATTTAAAAAATGGCCAGAGAGCCCTGGCTGGTGGCTCAGTGGATTGGCACCAGCCTGTGAACCTGAAGGTTGCTGGTTCAATTCCCAGCCAGGGCACATAACTAGGTTACTAGCCAGGTCTCCAGCCAGGTCTGTAGCTGGAGGCAGGTGAAAGGCAACCATACACTGATGTTTCTCTTCCTCTCTGCCTCTCTCCTTTCCCCTCTCTCTGGAAATAATAAATAAAATATTTTTTAAAAATGGCAAAGGAGTGAAACCATACATTATAGGATTATAGGGTTAACCTTTCTCCAAGTTAACCCACCTAATTTTGGGGAGGGGGGCAAGGATACCTTCTGAAGATTTTTATGCATGGGATTATGTGGTGTGGTATATGTTTACATAAAAGCTTTTTAATGTTTCAGAAATTAAATCATCTATGAGGTCTATCCTGAAAGTATCAACAGTGCACTGTTTTAATTATATTGACATTGGCTCAATACTTTCAGGGCAGAACTTGTATAATATATGCAATGTTCTATACCTTGCCCATTTTACTCAATAATATAAATTCCACGCTCTATCTTACCAGCATATTCATATCAACATCTTTCTTTTGAAAATTATGTAATAATTTAGATAACTTTTTCTCTGCTGATAAACATACAGGCTGTTTTTTATTTGATGATTTTATTGCTTTCTCATATAAAATATTGTTATGCAATGTATAGTTGCCAGTATATGCATTGAGCAAGTTCCTACAATATAGCTGGGTTTATGCTGATGCATTTAAAATCTCAATAGATATGGTCTTAATCATCCATAGCATTTTATGAACAGATTCTTTTCAACAGTGCATGAGAGAATATTGTATTTCAAATCCTGGCCAAACCTGGAGCATATTAAAGTTTCAAACTTTTACCAGATTACTAGATAAACTATAATATTTGATTAGCTGTTTAATTTGCATTTATTTATAAGTGAAGATATTAACTTATATTTTATTTGATTGAGAACTACCTGTTTATTTTCTTTTGGCAATCATTAAGTTTCTCAGTATTGCCAATATAATTTCTTCATTTTAATTGAATTTATTAGGATGACATTGTTCAACAAAATTATATAAGTTTTAGATGTACAATTCTATAACACATCATCTGTATATTTCATTGTATGTTCACCACCTCAATCAAGTCTCCTTCCATCACCATTTATGCCCCCTTTGCACTCTCGTATCTCCCCCTATCTGCCCTCTGGTAACCACCACACTACTGTCTGTGTCTATGAGTTTATTTTTATTTTTTGCTTAATCTAGTCACCTTTTTTACCCAACTCCTTTTTTTACCCAGCCCTCCAACATCCCTCCCCCTATAGCTATCAATCTGTCCTCTGTATTTACAAGTCTGTTTCTATTTATTTCTTTGTTTATATTGTTTATTAGATTACACATATGAGTGAAATCATATGGCATTTATCTTTCTCTGGCTGGCTTGTTTCACTTAGCATAATGTTTTCCAAGTTCATCCATGTTGTCACAAAGGTTACCATTTTCTTCATTTTTATGGCTGAGTAGTAGTCCATTATGTAAATGTACCACATATTTTTATCCACTCATCTATTAAGGGGCAGTTTGGCTACTTTCAAACCTTGGCTATTGCAAATAACACTACATGAACGTAGGGGTGCATATATTCTTCTTCTTTAATATTTTATTTACTTTTTGAGAGAGGGAGAGAAATATCGATAAGTGAGAGAAACATGGATTGGTGTCTCTTGCATGCCCCCAAATGGGGATGTGGCCTACACCCCAGGCATGTGTCCTGACCAGGAATTGAACCAGAGACCATTTGTTTTGCAGAATGATGCCCATGCCACTGAGTCACACCAGTCAGGGTGCATATATTCTTTCAAATAAGTGTTTTAGGTTTCTTCTGATATATTCCCAGAAATGAAATTTCTTGGTCATAAGGCAATTCCAGTTTTAATTTTTTTAGGAAATTCCACACTGCTTTCCACAGTGGCTGCACTTAGCTGCATTGCCACTAACAGTGCATAAGGCTCTTTACTCTGCATCCTTGCCAGCACTTGTTGTTTGTGGATTTATTCATGATGAACATTCTGACTGTGAGATAATATTTCATTGTGGTTTTAATTTGCATTTCTCTGATGATTAGTGACATTGAGCATCTTTTCATATGTCTATTGGCCACCTGTATGTCATCTTTGGATAATATAATTTCTAAGACCTTTGTAAAGAAAAAGAAAATTAGTCCATATCCTATCATATACATTGTAAAGTAGTTTCTCATTTTACTTTTATATATGGCTTTGTTTACAATATTTTAAAGTTTTACTTAACATGTGATAAATGGCACATATGCAAAATACACAATTTGATAGCTCTTGACATCTATATACATCATTAACATCACCACAGTCAAGATAATGAGCATGCCCATCCCATTTCTTTGCACCCCTTGGTAATTGTCCTTCCACCTTGCAGCCTTTCTGTGCTATTGCGCTGTCACTATATGAGTATATCCATATGCATTGCCTAGACTTCTATAAATATGAACCCATACAGAATGTACTGTTTATTATATAACTTGTTTACTTATGTGATCTGGTTATCCGTTCATATGTTGATGGATATTTAGGTTGTTTTTTTATTTTTATGAACATTTGTTTTAAGCTGATGTATGACCACTGGCTTTCTTTTCTTTTCTTTTTATTTTAATTTAATTTTATTGTTGTTGTATTACATCCATCCCCTTTTTGCTCCCCTCTGTCCCCCTCCCCACCTACCCATTCCCCCCGAAGTCAATCCCACCTGTTGTCCATGTCCATGGTTCCTTTATACTAGGTTCTTGTCTAAATTGCTCCCCTTCCTTTCCTTTTCCTTCTCCCTTCCCCCAACCCCCTTCCCCCTGTCCACTGAATGCCTATTCCCTGTATTCATATATTTGGTTCTGTTAGGTAAATACTTAGGGGAAGAATGGTTAAATCATATGGTAAGTGTGTGACTAACTCCCTAAGAAACTTCAAACTGTTTCCAAGGTGGTTATCCCATGTTACATTACCAGCAACAATACACAAGAGTTCCAGTCCCTGCAAATCCTTGCCCCCTCCTTCGTATGTTCAGTCTTTTTGGTTTCAGCTATTCTAATAGGTGTTTATGTCATTATGGCTTTTAGTTGCATTTCACTAATGACTAATAATGTTTAATCTCTTCCCTGTGCTTCTTTGCTACCGATCCATCTTTGTTGATAGCATTTATTCAGATCTTTTGTTCATTTTCTTATAAGGTTGTTGTTCTTCTTATTAATGAGTTTTGAGAGTCATTTATACATTCTTAATATAAGACTATTTTAGATGCACACTTTATAATTAAAAGCATTAGCTAAGAGGAGAGCAAAAAGGGGATGGATGTAATACAACAACAATAAAATTTAAAAAAAAAGAATTAAACTAAAAAAAAAAAAAAAAAGCAATAGCTATATGCTTTGTAAATAATTTCTCCAAGTCCATGGCTTTTCTTTTTTTCTATTAACAATGTCTTTCAAAAAAAGTTTTTGATTTTGATAAAGTCCAATTTATTGTTTTTTTTTTCATGGATTATAATTTTGTTATATCAGAAATCTTTGTATAAACCAAGAATATGATGGTTTTCTTCTGTGTTTTCTTCTAGAAATTTTATAACTGTAGGATTTTTAGGCATATGATACACTTTTAGTTAAGTTTTCTAATGGTGCCTGGTATGAATTAAAGTTCACATTCATTTGTTTTTCATATTTATATCCAATTGACCTACCACCAATTGACCTACATTTTTTGAAAAGACTATCTTTTCTCTAGTGTAGTTTATTTGTACCATTATCAAATATCAGTTGTTCATATATATAAGAAGTTATTTATAGATTCTATGTTTCATTATAATATTTTGTCTTTCCTGATAATGATGAGGCTCAGGAGAGGTCTCCCCAAACACACCAAAGTGGCATATTGATTATTTTAGTTACTTGTGAAACAAGTGGGTCAAGGACAAACTGACCCTTCTCTCTGTCCCCATCTTCCATGTTAAATGTGCTTTTCCTGAGCTAGGAGGTAGAGAAATGTGGTTATTTCCAGAGATGGGAAATTTTGGGCCCAGAGGCTGTGTAAACAAACTCTTCTTAATGTCTTCATAAAATAGAATCCAAGCCTACATTTCTTTGTCTTGTCAGTTTCTCACAAACTTATTGTTTCTTTGTTGAAAAGCTATTAAACTGATTATACTGATCATTTCTTAGGTTTCATACCTATGAAGCCTTTGTACATAGAAAATTTTTTTCCTTGCATTAATTTGTCTTGTGTCAATTTAATTATTAGGCCAGCAAAAACAAACAACAATAAAACCCCCCAAAAGAAGGGGTAACCTACCCCTTCACCAGCAGTGATAATACCTCGCTGTATTACTTAGCTTAAAATCAGGTCGTGTCAAACTTTTAACTTCGTTCATTATTTTTTAATTGTAACTATTATAGGTTCTTTGCTTATATATATTTATCAAATTTGTCAATTTCTAGGAAAAATTCTCTTAATTTACTTTGAATTGTATTGGTTCTATATATCAATATTTAGAAAATTGATATCTGAACAATAGTGTGTTTTCTGAGCCACGAACAATTTACATTTTTTTATTTTTGTTTTCTTTCATTTCTCTGAGATTTATTTTTAAACTTTTTAAAAAGATTTATTCATTATTCTCAGAGGGAAGGGTATGGAGGCAGGAAGAGAGGGAGAGAAATATCAGTGTATGGTTGCCTTTCACCTGCCTCCAGCTATGGACCTGGCTGAAGACCTGGCTTGCAACCTGATTATGTGCCCTGGCTGAGAATTGAACCAGCGACCTTTGGGTTAGCATGCCAGTGCCAATCCACTGAGCCACATCAGCCAGGGCTCTGAGGTTTATTTTGTAGTTTTTATTATACAAGTCTTTCATATATTTTCTATGTATTTCATATTTTTGTTAAAATTATATTTATTATTTTAATGTCCTATTGTTTAATGTGAAAATAACTGATATTGTATGAGGGGAAATCCAAAAACCCAAAAGTTATTTATTTATAAAAAACTATTTATTCTTACATGTTTAAACCAGTCATCTTCAAAGCACTCTCCATTTGATACCATATGCCTATCAAGACATTTTTTAAAATTTAATTTAATTTTTTTAAATTTAATTTTATAGGCATTTTTTCCACTGCTTAAAACAGCTTTTGAACTCATTGATTTTGATGCATTTTTAGAGTTTCTGATGTTTTTTGTTTCACCTCTTCTACGTCAGCAAAACATTTCCCTTTGAGGGCTCTTTTTTTTTTTTTTTTATCTGGGGAAACAAAAAATAAAAAGTTTCTCAGGGAAAGATCAGATGAATGAGGAGAGTAGAGTATGGGGGTTATACAATTTTTGGTCAAAAACTGCTGAACACTCAATGCAGTGTGGGCAGGTGAGCTCATAAATCACCCATCATGAAATGGGTGAACACACTGAAAGAGTTTTCAGAAAAATTCACTGAAGTTGAACACGGCCTTCCATAACAATGCAAGCTAGTACACTGATACAGATGTGTTCCTAGAACACTCATCTAATAGGGGAGCCTATACTACAAGGGGGCCACCTTCCAGATGATAATGCCAGTTTCTTGCAGGGTACCTCTTCCATGCTGCAACCTTGCCAAGTACACTCTTTGTAGATTTCATTGGATTTTCTACGAAGATAATCATGTTGTCTACAAATATAATTTTACTCATTTCTTTACAACCTTAATGCCTCTTCTTTTTATTGCCTTAATGTATTTGCTAGAATATCCAATACAATGATAAATAGAAATAATGAAAACTGAAATCTTTCTTCCTGAGTTTAGGAAAAACAATTAGTTTTCACCAATAAGTTTGATTTTGGTTGCAGTTTTTTATAGATGATATGCTATCCTTAGTTCTCGGAAATGTTTTCCAATAATTGACATTACACTTTGTAAAATGCTTTTTCTATGTTGGTGTGATCATATTTATTTTTCAGTTTTTAGTATTAATATAATGAATTATACTTACTGATTTTTGAGTGTCAAAACAACTTTGCATTCTGGGGACAAATCTAATCATAATGTATTATGCATTTTACATGTTGTTAATGTAATTTTTGAAATTTTTGCATCTGTTTATAGATGATATGGATCAGTAACCTTCAAATGTCCTCTCTATGAAGGTTTGCATCTCAGCCCAGCAAGACTATGCATGTGTGGTAGGGATGGGAGTGATGTTTCTTTCTTGGGCAATGTATCTAAGCTCTAGGTATAGTGGGTGTTCCTTCTCTGCTATGCTTATATTCTGCACATTTTGTTTTACTTATTATCCAATATCCTTTATTACCCAAATGCCTAGCAATAGTTAATAATTCTTTAGGACAAACTTTTTCCCATTCAATATGTGTGCAGGCTTTGTATGTAATCTGTTGTAGAAGTACTTTGCCATGGTAGCATGCAAGCAGACACACTCAACTCTAAAGAAATGGGGATGACTGTGTGCTAATAAAATTTTATTTACAACAGAGCAGACTGCTGATGTTGGTTAAAAAGATAACTGTGCTAAGTTTCAGTGCCTAAAGGAGGAAGACCAACTGTCCTCCACTTTTTTCATCAGGTTTATTTACCAGACATGTTTTTCTCTGATAACATGTCCAGTTCCCCCTGGACAGGGGGAACTAGAGAAGAAGCAAACAGCTGGTGTTAGTTCACCCTTCATTGTTGCTCTCTGTGCCCCCATCACCCAAGTGGCCCTCGAGTGCACTTGAGGGACTGGATGAAAGGATCTTTGGGTAATACCTTTTGATAGCGAGTTGGTACAATGACAAGAGCACAATTCTAGCTTTGAGACCTGGCATTTAAACATGTGAACTATGTAACTGTAATAGGTTACCTAACCTTTCTGAACGTAACTCTTCTAGATGTAAACTGAGTATAAAAATACTAACTTTGCATGCTTATTCTAAGGATAAAATAAGCAAATGAGCTAATGTCCTCTGCATATATAGGTGTCCCCCCTTAACCACAGTTTCAGTTACCCTGGTTAACCTGGTCCAAAAATATGAATGAAAAATTCTAGAATAAATAAATAAGTTGTAAATTACACCTTTCTTAGTAGACTGATGAAATGTCCCCTTGTCCTATTCCATCTTGCCTGAGACGTGAATCATCTCTTTGTTCACTGTCTCTACATAGTATGTGTTCCCTGCTCTTTAGTCACTTAGCAGCTATCGCTTATCAGATCACTGCCACTGTGTTGCAGTGCTTGTGTTCTGGGGAACCTTGTTTTACTTAGTGATGGCCCCAAGTGCAAGAACAGTGACACTGGCCATTTGGATGTGCCAGAGAGAAGCCATGAAGTACTTCCTTCAAGTGAAAAGGTGAAAGTTCTCAACTTGATACAGCATTTTATCATTTCACATCTCAGAAAGAAGGGTGTGTCTTCTACAATAACATATTTTTGAGACAGATAGACTACATTCATATAACTTTCATTATACTATATTGTTCTTACTATTTTATTTGATTAGTAGTTATTATTGTTAATCTCTTACTGTGCCTAATTTGTAAACTAAACTTTATCATATGTGTGTAAACATAAAAATGTTTACACACACACACACACGGTTTGGTATTATCTGTGGTTTCCAGCATCCCCTGGTAGTCTTGGGATACCCCCTGTAGGCTAAAGGGGACAACTATAAGAACATCAACAAATATTGCATCGCCCAGCTTTCAAACACCTATACACACATGCCCACAGCACACACACATATACAGAACTTATTCTTTCCCTTTGTTTATGCCTGGCCTTTTGGAAGTGTTTTGATTGTTCTAACACCAATTATTTTTGACCAGTTGTTCACTCTCTCACCTCACAGCAGATCACCCTGGTGCTAAGACTGCTTCCTGAGCTCTTTTGCCTGAAGCTAGTATATAAAAACCCCACTTAAATATTATTTTAAAGATATTTACTACCAGCTCAATAGTAGAATATTATGATTAAAAACCACATAGAGAAAAATGAAATCTACATAAATCTACATAAGTGAAGTAGGTCTTTTTATTCCTTTTCATTTTAACAATATTAATTTCACTCATATGGTCCTTCCCCCAACATCTTATGTATATTTTAATTCTGGAAAGGAATCTCTTGAGTTCCCCCTGGTTTAGTTATCTTTCTACATATGTATGAATATATGTGTGTATTTGTGTGTATTGATATTATGTTACATTAAAAAGTTTTTCTGAAGTTAGTTTTATTATTATTTAAAAAGAGAAGAGAGACAGAAAGAAGGGAAGAGGCCTATCAGTGTGAGAGAGAAACATCAGTTGGTTGCCTCTAGTAGGTGCCCAACCAAGGACCTAACCTGAAACCCAGGCTTGTGTCCTGACCAGGAATCAAATCTGTGACTTAGCTTTGTGGGACAAAGCCCAACCAACTGAGCCACACTGCCCAGTGCTTTTTGAAGTTATTTGAAAGTTAAAAATAGCTTAAAACTTTGCTCCTGAATATTTCAACATATATTTATTAAAAATGCTTATATTCTCCTACATAATCAAAATATAAATTTGCATTGTAGTAATCTATGCAGTTAATACTCATGTTTTCCCCATTGTTCCCCAAATTTCCTCTTTTGTCTTTTTCTTTCATTTTGGAAAGGACTGATTTCTAATATCTCGTTCTCAGTTCCTTTCCTGCGATCCAGCCCTGGGGCACTACAGTGAGAACCTACAGTCTGCTCCTTGACTGGCCCCTGGCTGTCATGATGCAACCTATTTCTTTCCTTTTCTTTTTTTTTAATTTTATTGTTGTTGTATTACATCCATCCCCTTTTTGCTCCCCTCTGTCGCCCTCCCCACCCACTCACTCCCCGCAGAGTCAATCACAACCTATTTCTTTATAGTGAAACTCACTCAGTTTGATAGAGGGCAAGTCTGCAACAGACTTCTACTGACTTCCCTTTGCCAAATATCAGACTTTATATTTTTTTAATTAAGATTTCCTTTTCTCCAAGTACTCACCATTCCCTGTGTTTGTATTTTATTAATGAGCCATTAGATTTTTTTAAATTTATTGTTGTATTACATTCATCCCCTTTTTGCTCATCTCTGTCCCCCTACCCACCCACCCATTCCCCCCAAAGTCAATCCCACCTGTTGTCCATGTCCATGGTTCCTTTATACTAGGTTCTTGTCTAAGCTGCTCCCCTTTCTTGCCTCTGCCTCCCCCCTCCCCCCAACCCCTTTCATCCTGACCACTGAAGGCCTATTCCTTGTATTCATATACTTGGTTCTGTTTTGCTTGTTGTTAGTTTTGCTCATTACTGTCCCATAATGGGTGAGATCATATGATATTTGTCCCTCACTGACTGGCTTCTTTTACTTAGCATAATACTCTCCAGTTCCATCCATGTTGTTGCAAAGGGTACAAGTTCCTTCTTTCTTTCTCCTATATAGAATTCCATTGTGTAAATGTACCAAAGATTTTTGATCCAATCATCCAGTGATGGGCACTTAGGCTGTTTCCAGCACTTGGCTATTGTAAATAGTGCCGCTATGAACATAGGTGTGCATAGGTTCTTATGAATTGGTGTTTCAGGATTCTTTGGGTATAGTCCAAGTAGTGGAATTGCTGGATCAAAAGGAAGTTCCATTTTTAGTTTTTTGAGGAAACCCCATACTGTTTTCCACAGTGGCTGCACCAGCCTGCATTCCCACCAACAGTGTATGAGGGTTCCCTTTGCCCCACATCCTCGCCAACACTTGTTGTTTGTTGATTTGCTGATGATTGCCATTCTGACAGGTGTGAGGTGGTATCTTAATGTAGTTTTAATTTGCATCTCTCTGATGACAAGTGATGTTGAGCATTCTTTCATATGCCTCTGGGCCCTTTGTATATCTTCCTCAGTGAGTTGTCTGTTCCGGTCCTTTGCCCATTTTTTGATTGTGCTGTCTGTCTCCCTGGTGTTGAGTCGCATTAATTCTTTATATATTTTGGAGATCAAACCCTTGTCTGAGGTATCATTGCCAATTATGTTTTCCCATACAGTTGGTTCCCTTTGAATTTTGCTGATATTTTCTTGAGCTGAACAGAAACTTTTCAATTTGATATAGTCCCATTTGTTGATTCGTTCTTTGATTTCCTTTGCCCTTGGTGAAGTATCAGTAAACATATTTTTGCACAGGATATCCAAAAGTTTACTGCTTATATTTTTCTCCAGGATCTTTATGGTGGCACAGCTTATGTTTAAATCTTTTATCCATCTTGAGTTTATTCTGGTGTATGGTGTAAATTGGTGGTCTAGTTTTATCTTTTAACAGGTTGCTGTCCAGTTCTCCCAACACCATTTGTTGAAGAGACTGTTTTTACTCCATTTAATGTTCCTTCCCCCTTTGTCAAATATTAGTTGAGCATAGAGTCCTGGGTTAATGTCTGGGCTCTCTATTCTGTTCTATTGATCTATATGTCTATTCTTATGCCAGTACCAGGCTGTTTTGATGACAGTAGCCTTGTAGTATTGTTTGAAGACCGGTATTGTGATTCCTCCTACCTTGTTCTTCTTTCTCAAGATTGTGGTGGCTATTCGTGGGCGTTTTTGGCTCCATATACATTTTTGAAGTATTTTTTCTATTTCTGTGAAGTCTGTCTTTGGTATTTTAATTGGGATTGCATTGAATAGGTAGATTGCTTTGGGTAGTATGGACATTTTACTGATGTGAATTCTTCCCATCCATGAACATGGTATATGCTTCCATTTATTTGTGTCTTCCTTGATTTCTTTCTTCATTTTTCTGTGGTTTTCTGAGTAGAGGTCTTTTACCACCTTAGTTAAGTTGATTCCTAGGTACTTTATTTTTCTTGTTGCTATGGTAAATGGGATATGTTTTTTTGCTTCTATTTCTGTTGTTTCGTTATTGGTGTACAAAAATGCTTTTGATTTCTGGATATTGACATTATACCCAGCTATTTTGCTAAATTTGCTTATTAGATTGAGTAAATTTTTGGTGGAGCCAATCGGGTTTTGTATATACACTATCATATCATCTGCAAATAATGACAGTTTGACTTCCTCCTTTCCAATTTGGATACCTTTGATTCCTTTTTCTTATCTGATTGCTATAGCTAGAACTTCCAAGACAATGTTGAATAGAAGTGGAGAAAGTGGACAGCCTTATCTTGTTCCTGATCTTAGGGGAAAAGCTTTCAGTTTTTGTCCATTAAGTATGATGTTGGCTTCAGGTTTCTCATAGATGGCCTTTATGATGTTGAGGTATGCTCCTTCTATTCCCATTTTACTGAGGGTTTTTATCATAAATGGTTGCTGCACTTTATCAAATGCTTTTTCAACATCTATTGATATGATCATATGGTTTTTATCTTTCAATTTGTTGATGCGGTGTATTACATTGATTGATTTACGAATGTTGTACCATCCTTGCATCCCTTGGATGAAGCCCACTTGATCATGGTGTATGATCTTTGTAATATACTGCTGAATCCGATTGGCCAATATTTTGCTGAGAATTTTAGCATCTATGTTCATCAGAGATATTTGCCTGTAGCTTTCTTTCTTAGTTGTAGCTTGCCCTGGTTTTGGGATTAGAATAATATTGACCTCATAGAAAGAGTTTGGGAGTCTTCCCTCTTCCTGAATTTTTTGGTATAGTTTGAGGAGGATAGGAGTTAGTTCTTTAAATGTTTTATAAAATTCACCTGTGTAGCCATCTGGACTAGGGCTTTTGTGCTTTGGGAGATTTTGGATTACTTCTTTAATTTCACTAGTTGTTATTGGCCTATTCAGCCTTTCTGCTTCTTCTGGGTTCAGTTTTGGTAGATTAGACCTTTCCAGAAATGTGTCCATTTCATCCAGGTTGTCATAATTTTTGTCATAGAGTTGTTTGTAGTAATTTCTTACAATCTTTTGTATTTCTGAGGTATCAGTTGTGATTTCCCCTCTTTCAGTTCTGATTCTGTTTATTTGTGTCCTCTCTCTCTTTTTCTTGATGAGTCTGGAGAAGGGCTTGTCAATTTTGTTTATTTTTTCAAAGAACCAGCTCCTGGTCCTGTCGATTCTTCGAATTGTACTTTGACTCTCTGAGTTCTTTAGTTCTGCTCTGATCTTGATGATTTCCTTCCTTCTACTTGCTCTGGGCTTTGTTTGTTGTTGCTCCTCTAGTTCTTGCAGCTTTGTGGTTAGGGCGTTTTTATAAACTTCTTGTAACCTTTTTTGGAAGGCCTGTATTGCTATAAATTTCCCCCTGAGAACTGCTTTTGCTGTATCCCATAGGTTTTGGGCTGTTGTGTGTTCATTGTCATTTGTTTCCAGGAACTTTTTGATTTCCTCTTTGATCTCATTGTTGACCCCTTCATTGCTTAAAAGCATGTTATTCAGTCTCCATGAGTTAGAGAATTTTTGGGTTTTTCCCTTGAGATTGGTTTCTAGTTTCAAGCCATTGTGATCTGAGAAGA
>PVIW01012178.1:0-33384 GCA_004026585.1 Noctilio leporinus | reverse complement strand
TGGTGAAGTGGGAAAGGCTAGGCAGAGAGGAAGTGAACAAGAGTCTATGACTGGGATGGGGGTGGGGGTGGTTTATATGGTATTATGCTGAGTGGAATAAACCATACAGGACAAAATACTGCATAATCTCACAGGTGGAATTTAATAAAATCATCTCTCCTTAATCCTCACCCAACCTGCTCAAATCTTAAAGGCCCTGTCTCTCCACACAGTGAACCCCACCCTCCACCTCCAGTTCTCACCCCACATTCTCACACTCCTCTTAGACTGACACTGAGTGCTGGAGGGCCAGGGTCTCAAAGCTTCAGAAAACAGGTTTAAAGGTCCCGTGGCCAGGAGCCGGTTCTGATAGCATGCCCCACCTGCTGGAGCTGATCATTAACCCAGAGCTTACTTAAGGAAGGGGCCACTCCTGGGCACACAGGTAGCACCGCCAGCAGCCATGGCCAGCACGTTGAGCCCCAGCACCATGACTGGGACCCCGGCCCCTCCTGAGATGTCAGAGCGCATCCGAAATGCTGCTGACATCTCTGTCATTGTTGTCTACTTCGTGGTAGTGATGGCTGTCGGGCTATGGGTATGTAGAAGCCCAGTATAGATTTAGGGTGGGCCCACGCCTTTGGGTTTCATCTACGGGAGGAAGCTGAGAGAACATTAACAGCTGTCACAGATTTCATTGTCCACTCAGGATCGCTTTTGTGTGTGTGACATCAATAGTGCTTACAGTGAGTTCGTTTATGCTCTGTCATGTGAACAAGGCCAGCACTGGGAACTTCCGGTTTAATCTGTTCAGCATCTGCAGCACGTGGCCTAATGAATAAGGGCATTCTTTTTCCTACTCACTTCTTTTATTTTCCTTTGTTGTTTGCTCTCTTTCTAACTTAGTTCAGTTGGATACTCAATTCACTGATGCTCATTTTCCCCTTCAGTAATGAGTTTGAGACTACAGATTTTCTTCCAAACGTAGCTTCAGCACTACCTCATATTGTTTTCATAAGCGAAATAAACAGAGCCAGTAGGACAAAAGTTGAGACCTATAATTTCCTAAAGTCCCTGGGTTGTTACCAAACAATGATTGGGAAGGCGTTTAGAAATTGATGTTATATCACAGTCTCCAGGGAAATGTGCCTGTCTCCAGGAGAGCAGGAAGAAGAACCCATTCCTCAACACCGTGAACGCAGTTTTTGGAGCATCTTAGGTGCGTCAGCTGCGGGCTGATCCTCCTTTGTCTCCCCTCCTGCGCAGGCGATGCTGAAGACCAACCGCGGCACCGTCGGAGGCTTCTTCCTGGCTGGTCGAGATATGGTCTGGTGGCCGGTGAGTGGTCCATTTCCAGGGGCTGAATTTCCTGCACATGAGTTTAAGGATAAATAGACAATATTGAGTATGCTGATCACTTCAGATGAGCATAGCCTGCCTACTTGCTGGTGCATCTTCCTAAATCCCTGACCTTGGGGCTTTGCCCCATCATTCCAGTAGATGACAGTGCGTCACCAATTAAGAGAGCAGGTGTGATGCAGCATTTGAGAAGACCCTATTCCGCTCTGCTTTATCTTTTTTCTCCCTGGTCCTCACCAAGGATCTTTTGCCTTGGCTACTTCTGATCCTCAGTACTTTCCTTCTCTGTCCCCAGCCCTGAGCCAGTGGTGACCCTCTTGTTTGGATGAATGTCCCCCTCCCTCCTCTCCTCCTTCAATACTCAGCTTCACTCCTGCTTCATCTGAGAAGCCTCGACTGGCAGTCCAGCCTAAATGTCTAGTCCTTTGTTCTATGCAGTGTGGCAGGGGATGTGTGTTCCTTGGGACAGTGCACATGCTGGTGCCTCTGTGACTCTTGCCCAGGTTCTTGCTGGATTCTGATGTCTGGGCCCACTAGCAAGAGTCCCATCACAGCAGGGGCTGCATCTTCTTCTCCGAAGTCATGCAGTGTCAGTGATGGGTTGGGTGTCCAGTGGGCGCTCAGTGTATGCCTTCTTCACAAATTTGCTGACTAAATAAGGTGAAGGGAGGCAAAATGACCTGGCCCTGGTGGTTGAAGTAGACCAACTGCAAGCTCAAAATGGACTTTTATTGGGGTGTCCAATCCAGTATTACCACCTTAGGACTGTTTTTATGAAGCATTCAAGGCTCACCTGATGCCATAGCTACAAATGATTTTCATCTTATCCCTTGGCCCCCAATGCCTGAATAGAAGAGTTGATTTTACAGAGGGCTGGAAAGATAGGAACAGAGGAAGGGGCACCTCAGGGATCCTGAACCCTAATTTTGTTTTGTCAGGACTAGTGTTCATCTGTGCCCACTCAATAGATCCCTTTCGATCTCTGAGACTTTAGAACAGTAGACAATGTCATGAGAAGGTGGGTGTTTAAAAGAGGGTCCTTAGGGCCAGAAGGATGAAGAGGAACTGCCTCCTACGCAAGTACAGGGCCCTTGAGGCTGATTGAAAGGGCCAATGGGAGATCTGGCAGCTCTTGGCCAAGAACAGACCGAACTCAGAGCACTGAGGTAGACAGATTAATGTTCCTCTAAAGCAGAGGTCGGCCAGCGTTTCTATAAATTGCCAGATTGTAAGTGTTGTAGAGTTTATGGGTCAGTACCCTCCGTCACAACTACACATCTCTGCCATTGCAGCTCAGAAGCAACCACATGTAAAACCAACAAGCATAGCTGTGCCCCAATATAACTATTCATGGACATTGAAATTTGAATTTCATATAATTTCACACTTCACAAAATAACGTTCTTCTTTAGATTTCTTTTAACCACTCAAAAATGTAAAAAGAAATAGTTTTGGTTTACCAACCATGCAAAAACTGGCGCAGCCCACGCATTGTAGTTTGCTGACTCCTGCCCTAAGGAAAAGTGATGGAAGTATCTCAACATTTACCTGCTTTTAAGAAGTCTGATTTCAGTCCTGGCTGGTATGACTTAGTGGATTGAGTGCTGGCCTATAAACCACAGGGCTGCTGGTTCAATTCCCAGTCAGGGCACATACCTAGGTTGCAGGCCAGGTCCCCAGTTAGGGGCGTACAAGGTGCAACCACACATCAATGTTTCTCTCCCTCTTTTTCTCCTTCCCTTCCCTTCTCTCTAAAAATAAATGAATACAATGTTTTTTTAAGTGGGGGTGGGGGTGGGGTGGGGAAGAAGTCTGGTTTGGGTCTTTAATTTCTGATCCTGGTCTGTTCTCTTGGATTCCAGATGGGCGCCTCGCTCTTCGCCAGTAACATTGGCAGTGGCCACTTTGTGGGGCTCGCTGGGACCGGAGCAGCCTCAGGAATCGCCATTGCAGTGTTTGAATGGAATGTAAGTGCTATCATAGGTTTTTTTTCCTTTAAATGACAAAAAGGGGAAAAAAAAAACCTCTATCCAGTTATGTTTTTCGGAAAGTCTGTATAGGATGAACTCCTCTTTGGGGTGATTTCTGTATTTTTGGTAAATGCATCCCTTCTTTGAACTTGCAAGCCTTCCTTATGTGGCTCTATTCTGCCTAGGCCACTCCAGTCACATTCCCCACCTCTGAGATTTTGCTCAAGCAATTATTCCTACTAGGAATGCAACTTTTATATGAGCCAATCCCCACTTTCACTTGACCTCCTTGATCATTTTAGCTCTCACATGTATCTCTTCTCTCCGAGCTATTACACTATGTGTCTGGCTCTAAATTAGATGCAGGCAATAATAAAATATAAAAGGAAGCGTCCCTTCTGTTGAGAAGCATACATTCCAGTGGGAAAGACAGATACGAACGAATTCACTACAGTGCAGATGGCACAAGGCGTGAAGCAGGCATGGAGTCTTAAGAGAAAGGCATCTATCCAAGACGGTGGGTGGGGCTTGGCACATGTTGAGGGAGCTTTCGGTGCTGACCCCAGATGGATGGATGCATAGAAACTGACCAAGGTGGGTCCTGACTAAGGAAGAGATGGCAACAATAGGTAGAGTCTACGAGATTTTGTAATTGACTTCTTAGTTGTTCTACTGTCAGTTCATCAGTAGGAGCCCCACCATTTAAGACTCAGCTGGGCATATGCCATTCATATTTCTTGAGCTGTGCGAGTTCTACCTGTCCTTTTCTCTTATCCTTTCTAGTGTTTGCATGTTCATGTATCTGCACAAAGTCAGAGGAAGATGCTCATGTGGAAGTTGGATCATAGTTATAGTGGGAACAGACCATCTCTGCATGGACTCAGAAAGTGACCTTGAGTCATTATAAACACCTGTGCCCCTCCTTTACTGCAGATTTTGCCCCTAGTTTGACTTCAGCAGTATCAAGGTAGATACTCCAGGATGGACCCAGCCTCCAGAGGCACGGATAAAATGCTCTATGGCCCCAGTGGGTGTGATTATAAGGATGCCACAAGCCTGGCTCTTTTAGCCTGTGACCTTGAGCTTTTTTAAATCTCTGTGAGGCTTGGGTTTTTCTCTCCATATGATAATAATAACTGTGCTTGTCATATCTGCCTCACCTGGTCATTGTGAGAGCAGCATGAGTGATCTATGTGAAAACTTTGTAAGCATTAATATTAATGTAAGATTATGCTACTATCATTATTATAAATGGCAAGACCTGGAGAGCACTGGGAACATCCTGTATCTCCAATTTCTTTTCTCCTTGTTTTGTCACTCTGTAGCTTCTGTCTTTCAAGATTAATTCCTTTAAGCAAAGATTGATTATATGACCACTGAGCACAGTGGTCCACCTGTGCTCAGACCCCCTTCCCTTCTATTTACTTCTCACTACGTGTCTTTTGTCATATCCTGAGCTCCAGGAAATGACAACCTCTGAATCATAAAAGCCAAGGTAAGGGATCCACAGCTGTCTTTGGATAGATCACAATTGATTGAGGGTGAGAGGATCCAAGCAAACCTACTACAGCAGGTCCTTGAATAACATCATTCCATTCAATGTTGTTTCATTATAATGTTAATGAGGAAAAAATGGATCCCTGGCAGGAACCACTATCTGTGTGGAGTTTGCACATTCTCCCCATGTTTTATGTGGGCTTTCTCCAGGTACTCCTGTTTCCTTCCACACCCCAAAGATTTGAGGTGAACTGGTGTGTCTCCAGCATCCTAGTCTGAGTTAGTATGGACAGGTGTATGTCCATCCTGCAATGGAAGGTGTCCTGTCCAAGGTGGGGTCCTGCCCCATGCCCTGAGCTACTCAGAAAGGTTCTGGCCACCCATGAACTTGAATTGGAATAAGCAGGTTGAAAAATAATAATCTCACTCATTTATATTCATCTTCCTTAAATGTATGTATAATACATTTATTTCAATGTTTACTACTAGAAGTATTTTGGATCTTTATTTAGAAGCTTGGTAATGTTTTTTGACCAGAAATATGCCATAGGAACTTAACTCCTTGTTTATATCAGTTGGCCTATGGGAAAATAAATTTTGTTGTAATTTCATTTAAAGTCATTGTTTCCAAGAACCTATCAACATTAAGTGAGGACTTACCATATTTTATTTTCACACTCAGAGGTCATGAAGTGATAAGGCCCATAGCCAAGTCCCTCTAACTTCATACTCTCTTCTTGATTTCTTGTAGGCTCTGCTGCTGTTGCCGGTTCTAGGGTGGTTCTTTGTCCCCATATACATCAAGGCAGGGGTGAGTAATCACAGGTGTTCTCAGCACATCTGTCAGGCATTCGTTTATTTGCTCATTCTTTCGGCTCGGTCATGAAACCTGGGTGATGACATTTGCCCCACGATTCCTGGGCTGACGTTTACAGAAAGCCACTATGTGCTGCAAATGGCTGCCGTTAGCCATTCCCAGGCCGTCCCTACTAAGAGGATTCCCAGGTCCCCACGTCCTCACCGACACATGGCGTTTTTCATCATTCTAATTTTTGCTCTTCTGACATTTGTAAAATAGGTTCTTTTTTTAATGAAGGGCAGCCTAT
Organism: Noctilio leporinus; assembly: GCA_004026585.1. Taxonomy (NCBI): domain Eukaryota; kingdom Metazoa; phylum Chordata; class Mammalia; order Chiroptera; family Noctilionidae; genus Noctilio; species Noctilio leporinus. Next base: position 27,473 of record PVIW01012178.1, on the reverse strand, counting down.
GAGGTCTGTCCTGAAAGTATCGAGCCACAGCCCTGGTGGCTCTCCTTCAATACAAGTGTTGCCAACAAACTGGGGCCCTGCTCTGTCTCTCAGAGCCTTGCGCCCACATTTGCTCCCTCTCCTGCTGGTGCTCAGGCCTCGGGCACTATATCCTGAAATGGCTCCTGAGATGAGGTGCTCGGGGGGCAAGTCTTCTTCTGGCAGTCTCTCTGCAGGCCACCACGTACTCCCCCATTTGCTCATCCCAGGTCCCTTCCAGCTCCAGGCTTGACCAAGCTTTGTTGGACAATGCTGTCCTTGGTCCAAGGACCTATAAAAGATAATAATAACTGGAGCCGCTTTAAAATGGAGTCAGAGCTGCCATCCCAAAGGAACTACCTACCTTGCCCATCTTAAGCCTCAAACCTTTGGAATGTTAAAACTGGGCAAAATAACCTCTGGACTGGGTCTAAAGCAACCTTGTATCCCAAAGATATGTTAGCAAGGGTAATAAGAAAGCAGACATTCTGACTGCTGGACTGGTGGCTATGGGACTGAAAATTAAAAGCACTGTTTATAATTAGCATCACAATGTTAGCTTTTCTGCACCAACAGAAATGTCCCCTTCTGGGGACAGAGGGGAGGAAAAAGGGGATGGATGTAATACGACAACAATAAAATTAAATTAAAAAAAAAGAAAAATGTCCCCTGGTATTTATGTAATTGTTCTCATTCCCTTTCTTATAAATACCTATTGCCTTTTCTCTCTTAATCAGAGCATTATTTGGGTTTCTGCCTGCATAGCTATTCTTTGAGTTCAAATAAATGCTTATTGTCTCTCACTTTGAAAGGCCTTTTATGTTTAGGTTAACAGACCAATACCACAGAACTCATGCATATGTTTTTGGGTGTGGCTTACATCTTTCAGGGGATCCTCACAGTTTCTGAGCCACCAAGAATTCCCCTTCTTGTTTTGGGTAATATTGTATAAATATTTATGTGATGTTCTCTTACACCGGGGGATATTAAATCATGAGCTCAATCTGTTATGAGGCAACCAAAAAGCTGCACCTTTTATGCTATACATCACAGCCAACCTAGTATTTCAGTACTGGCAGTCACAGGTTTGCCTCTAAGTGGGGATTTAATGTAAATCTCTTCTTTCCAATAAAGAGAATCACATACATATATACTCAGATGTATATCTGCCATTTATTCAATCATCAATTTATTATTTAACTCTAATTGTGGTTTGTTGTTTACAAGTAATGTTTTCACTCGACTGTCTCATTATTGATGAAAATCATGAAAGTTATTTGTTGTGTTTACTGCACATTTGGTGGTGGTACAGGTATTTTATATCTACTGTCATACAAAAACCGAACTTCACAGGTAAGAACATGGGAGTTCAGAGAGCTACTCACTTGCCAAGCATTACACGTCTAGTAAATATCAGCTCTGGGGACACATCCCAAGATTAATTCTAGCGTCTATCTTCATTCCATCCTTGCTGCTGTCCCAAGAGACGGTGCCTATCTCACCTCTTATTCTCCAACGTGCCACACACAGGCTTACCCATAGGTGCTGGGTAAATGTTGAATGATCCGAATGTGCTGGGATCTGCAGGTGAGTCCCTGTCGGTACCTGTCTCCGCAGGTGATGACCATGCCGGAATACCTAAGCAAGAGGTTTGGTGGACAACGACTCCAGATCTACCTCTCTATCTTCTCCCTCTTCGTCTGCGTGGCTTTGAATATCTCGGTGAGTTGGGTGGGCCTGACATTTCAGCTTTACAAGATTGTGCGGTGGGGCTAGAGTGCTAAGAGCAAAGAGCTGGGTGTGAGTGACCTACCAACTATGAATAGGGTCAAGCAATGTGGATGTCTTAAAGTACCTGCGTGTCCCTACCAGATTTTTACGGGGTAAAGCAGCTTTGGAGACCCTGCATACAAGTCATGAAAGACTGTGTAATGTAAACCTACCTTTTTGTTAAGGATATAAGAAAATGGATGTGCAGAAAGGACAGTTGTCTTCTTCAAATAGCACAGTCATTTAGTACTAGAAAAGAGAAGGCTTCTCTGGTCCCCTGCTATTCCTCTGCACAACAACCTCTCCATTCTCTTTGTCCATATTTTCATTTCCAGCTTGATTATCTGACATGTGAACCACAAGGAAAGCACTTTGGATTATTATACTGATTCTCCTTCCATGTATTTCCTTTTAAGGCTGCCCCTATAGAACATGTATCACAAATAAGTGTAAAAAGAATTCTAAAGGTTTTTTGTTTGTTTGTTTGTTTGTTTTAATCCTTGAAGATAATCATTGAGGAAAAAGGGAGGGATTTGAAGATTCAGCAGCATGTGCAGAAAACAAAGACAGAGTAAGTCACCTGATCCTCAAGCATCAGGGACTAACGAGATAATCTCATGGTCAGAGTCTAGGCAATTCAAGAGGGAAGAGGCTGACCCCACTATTGCCCTTCTGCTGAGCTGAGGCATTGTTGGACGAAAACCAGATGCTTAGATTAGATGGCATGAGCCTTCCTAATGCAACGTGACCATCTCCCAGCACTTACTGTATATTGCTGAGCTCCATGCCAGAGGTAGTAAAGACACCTGCACACTAGGAGTTTGCCATAGGGTTAAGGAGATGAGAACTTAACCCGAAGCTGTTAGCACTTTGTGACAATGTCTGCAAATGTCTTAAATGTGAGCTTGAATAGAGAGTGTAGACAAGCATAACAGACGTGCTGTGGATACCCAGGGAAGGGGGTGTTTTCAGCTGGGTGGAGATGGTAGTCAACCTCATAGGGTCCTGGGGGGAAGTAAATAGTCCCCCGTGACAGGAGAGAGGAGAGGCCAAGGGAAGCCGAGAAGCTTGCAATGATCCACAAGTGGGTAGGACTCAGAGATCTCCCAGTTCCCATCTGGATCTGATCTCTACAGCTTTATGGTTCTAAAGGGCATGCACAAGGTGCTAGAGCAGAATGAGAGTGGCCGGGGGCTCCACAGGGAGCAGCCCCCTGTGGTGGAGGAAGGGATGGAAGGATGGGGAGCCAAAATGAGAAGCAGGGAAGGCCAAGGGCATAAGTGTGACTCACCGTGCAGGGTCTGTGGTCGGCTCACTAGATACAGTGGCAGACAATCATTCTTATCCGCAAGGTTATGTTTTAAGTGGTATGAATAATGATTAATCTTACGCACAACTTTCGTATACTATTACACTCTGATAACAAATTGTGTCCCGGTTATTTATTAAGCAGACCATCATGAGGAGTTAGGACAGGACAGCTTTCACAGTCCTCCTCGGCCCCAGGTTTGAAAAAAATCATGCTTTTCACTGGTTCGCAACCTCCAATAATACATAGATTTAGAGTCATTGCAAATATGAAGCACCTTTATTCCTTAATATTTCAGTCTGTATGCCTTAAAGATACAGGTAGCCCTTTAGAAAACCACACGGCAGATTTTAAAATCCAGGAAATTTACTTTGATACAAACTAATATGTAACCTACAAACTTTGTTCAGATATTAATAATTGTCCTACCATATCTTACGATACCTCTTCCAAACCGAAGTTCTATAAAGAAACCTGCCTCTGATTCTGAATCCTGCCACCTCATTCCTTTCCCTCACTTCACTCATGCTTTCCTGCCCCTTAGATTCCATGATCCATCAGCACATAGCCTCAATCTCTTTGCCTCTCTCCGTCCACAGAACCTCCCCTAGCAGAACTCCAACTGGGGCTAAATACAGTCTCCCACTCGCTCTGTGCCTGCACCTAGGGGTATTGCTACTGTGTTTCTAACTAACCTGCTTATATGCTATTTCTCAGGTTTTTGTTCTGGCTTGGTTTAGTTTTAGGTTTTTGATATGGTGCCTGTGAGAATCAGAGGTGAAGGGACAGATCCGATTAGAGCCAGCACAAGTTGTGTCGAAGAAAAATTAGGGAAACTGGGAAGCACATTCTGGGGCCACAGGGGTCCAGGCAAAGCTGGGTGGACCTGATCCTGCAGAATCCCTGCTGACCTCTAAATCTCAACCAATAATCCTTTTGCCACTGGGTTTATGGCACATTTTCCCCCTGGTTCTCTCAAAGACAATTTCAAACTCTCCATGCTTTTTAGCTCCTGGACCCTTGCCTGTTGTCAGAAAACCTCATCTCTTGCTTTCTTGCTTTATCTAGGAAAGTTAGGCATAAACCTCTAACTTCCTCTCCCATTTGAATAATCTATATTTGATTTATTTTCTTCTGAACATGAAGAGTCGAAGGCCAACCCCTCGACCTATGCCTACTCTTGATCCTATTTGTTCTCAATATCTCTGGTTATTTGTTTCATAATTTCTTCCCCCTGCTCCCATGATCATGTTTTACCTCTTTTTTTCTACTACCCTAAGCATGCTCAAGTATTTGCCTAACAATGACCATTGTCTGCTCTGTGACTCCTCCATCTATTATTCTAGAGCTTATCATTGTTTCTCTACTGACAGTCATGAAAGAATAGCCCACCCAAGCTGCAGTGTAGATGCTTCTCACTTTCTATTCGCTCACTCATCATACCTCTTTATGGTCAGTCCTATAATTGTCCCCTGAGGATGAGAGCTGGCTTCCAAGGAGTTTATAACTGGACTGCTGAGGAGACATGTGTAGCTATAAATGTTGGTGGGACGCCATTGGTGAAGAGTTAAGGGATGCAGCCCATGTTTCTTTTCCATCCTGCCTGTTCCCTTTGTAGTCAAACTTATTTTCTGGAGCCATATTCATCAAGCTGGCCCTGGGATTGGACCTTTACCTGGCAATCTTCAGCCTCTTAGCTATCACTGCTATCTACACTATCACTGGTGAGTCCACTGCCTGTTTAGGTCAGTCATGCTATCTTCTGCTCATGTCACTCCAACCTGCAATTAGCAACCTCAGTGTTAGCCATGTCAGCACCAAAGTAAGGATAGTCCTTTATTCCCATTCTGAGAATCTGGCACAGTCTAGAAACACAACTACAGCAAAGGAAACAGAATCCTCAGTATTAGGTGTGAACACCTTGATCAAGGATAATGATAACAGTAGGTGGGGCAGGGAAACAATAATTTGGCTCAACCATGTGTTCAGTACCCAGGCTGACATTTGGAACCAGTGTGTAAAACCCAAATGAATATAGGATACCTGGGTATTGTGGTGGGCTCTGAATGGCAACATTGGAACTGGGAAACTGGAACAGTGGGTTGGTTGTGCAGAGAAGGTATGAAGCAACAGTCCAAATAGGTTTCATGAACCAGATACGTTGGTGTAGTGCCTCATGCATAATAAATTATGAAAATTAAACCATCCCAGCTCAGTTAGAAAACAAAGAAAAAGTGAAAGCTTGAATAATCAAGATAGTTATGAGGTCATTTCCATGGATTGAGCATATGTTTCGGACTACGTGAGAGATGAGGGGACAACTCTCCTGTTTTCAGGATCTAGTTTGTTGTTTGTTTGTTTTTTTTTGACCCTCAGAAAGGAAATGTCTTGTTGACTAAGAGTCTAGTGAGTCTCAAGTTGAAAGAGAAGTTGGTGGTGGTGGTGGTGGTTGCACAACATTGCAGGAAAACACAAGTCAATAATATCTCGTGTTCAATTAATAAAATGATGATATGTTCCAACACCAAAACAAAAATGGCTTCACCTAATATTTGAGAGTAGGTATATATTGAGGGATTGTTATGGAAAATTTTCATGATATTTACACATTGCCTTTTCCCCTACTTAATATTCAAAAACTCATACAAAGGTAGAACTCCACTATAATTCACAAAATCTTTGAGTCAAGGTGAGGCAAAGAAGACAGAAGGATCAGTGAAAAACATGCCCTCTAAGGAGATAATGATGCCAAGAGGAGTTTGTGGCCCAGCCAGGAGCTTTTCATATATTCTCTGTTGAGTCATTTCCAGGGTTCAGGTAGAAGAGAACCTGGAGGTGAAGGCAAGTTGGTGAGGGCACAGGAGTAAAATGTCCTGGTTCTTTTCTTTTCTCTCCACAGGGGGCTTGGCCTCAGTCATTTACACAGACACCCTCCAGACTATCATCATGCTGATAGGTTCTTTTATTCTCATGGGGTATGGTAAGTGATGACAGTGTGAGCAGAGCCCTCGGGCTGGGAACCAAGGGATGTGTTTCTGTTCAGTCTGCCTGCTCCTTACTGCTGCCTCTCAGTTCTATCTGGTTATATTTTCCAATAATTTTCTGTATCTGTCTAGCCTTCCCAGGCCCCGCTGTGACAAAAGAGTCACCGTTTTCCTCCAATTTCTGCTCCTTATGATCCAATTTTTACTGTAACATAGGTAGAATGTAACATTAGTCCAGAAAGTCTGACTATTCATAAGGTCAGAACAGCCAGGCTCTGTGTCAGTGTCAGAAAGGCCATTTCTTCCTGGCCCTGTTGGAGGAATTGGGACCTTCCAATGGCTGATTTGTTAGGCTCAGTCTGTTTGTTCACCTTCAGAATTGTTTCTACTCTGGTGGTTATGAGGCATCAATATCAGTCTATTGAGTTGTAGTTTTATTCTTAGTATAAGGTTAGCTACCAAATCAAATTTTTCAAAAGCACCATAACAAGAAAAGTTAATGGGTGATTTGCTTTATGAACTTTGTGAAAGTAAATCTGATAGCATAGTCAATGCCAGTGGAGGTATTAGAAAGGCATGGGTCCTGAGAGAAGGACTCTGAGAATGCGATCAGGCTGACTGGGGGTGCTTGAGTACCTCCCCCATAAAGGAATAGAAATGGAAACCGGGAGCCTACTACGAGGTCTGTCCAGAAAGTATCGAGCCAGTATCAATATGATTGAAACAGTTTGCACAGCTGAAACTTTTGGGAAAGACCTCATGTTTCTATGAAGCATTTTATTTTACCCTATGTTTCTCCAGCCTTTGCCGAAGTTGGAGGTTATGAGAGTTTTACAGAGAAGTATATGAACGCCATCCCATCCATAGTCGAAGGGGACAACCTGACAATTAACCCCAAGTGCTACACTCCTCAGGAAGACTCCTTCCATATTTTCCGAGATGCTGTCACTGGGGACATTCCATGGCCAGGAATGATAGTTGGAATGACCATTGTAGCTGTGTGGTACTGGTGCACGAATCAGGTAAAGTGTGTGTGTGTGTGTTGGTTTTTTTCTTCTAGAAAATCATAGGGTTTCTATTTTGTATACACACGAACATGCCCACACACACATACACCATTTAAAAAGTCAAACACTTCTACAAGCTTCATTATGTAAAATAGCTGTCTGGCGTCCCTCTCTCTACCTTATTTCTTGTGCCTCAAAAGTAAACACTATTGACTCCCTCAGTTATTTACTTTGATATGTATTTCTATTCCCTAAATCCTGGCACTCAGTGTATGGTCTGTGAACCATTGGCATAAATGATACCTTGGAGCTCATTAGAAATAAACACTCTCAAATGCTATCCAGACCCATTAAATCAGAATTTGCTTGTGAACTTGATCCCCAGATTATTCAAATAAATGCTTATATTGCTACCTCTTGGTTTTCCAATTTTAGGATTTTTCTAGTGGCTTCTCATAATGACAGCTGAAGATTTAGCTCTCTCAACTTTCCATCCTCAATTTCACACAAGCATACCTCCTGTTCTCCCACTCTCCCAATAAATCTAATTCACAATTTTAGTGGGTGAGCATTGACTGCTACCATTTGGGGGAGTATATAAATATAATTCATAGCTGGGCCACATGATAGTCTCTGATTTTTGTTTAGCTTTTTTTATCTCCAGCTAAATAGCTTTTTCTAATAAATAATTCTTAATTTTTATTTAAATGTTCTTAGTATTTATTACTCAAACACCAAACCCTCTGCAAATCGCCTAAATCTCCTCTCAATACTTGCAATCACATCAAGTATTCTACCAACTCTTTTTCTTGTTTTCTCCCAGAACCTTTGGCCTCTCACAAACTGCCGGTTGCTCTTATGCTTGATGCCCATCCTAATCCAGGACCCCTTTCATTACCATATTTGGAATTCCCTTTTTCTCATTCTTGGGCTTTTGCTCCTATTTCCAGTGTTTCATATCATCATCTTTCTTGGTTTACTCCTTCTCTCAGAGCAATTAAATTCTCTAGTGAGTTCCTGAGAAAGATAGGAGACAAATTTATTATGAATTTGCATGTTTGAAAATGTCTTTATTCTGACTTCCCTTAAATTGATCCTCTGGCTATATACACATATATAGGTTGGAAATAACTTTCCCAAAGTCATAGGTTCATTGTCTTCTGACCAGTCTGTTGAGAAGCCTGAAGTTATTCTCAAACCTTTGGGTATGATCTGTTTTTTCTTTGTCCTCAGTCTTCAAAAATGTCACCACAATGTACTATTGTATGTAAAGCTATTTTCTTCTTTTTGTCCATTGTGATGAACTACTGTGAGCCTAATTAACCTGGTAATTAATGTCTTGAATAATTTGGGAGAATTATTTCTTTGGATATTTTTTCTATTTTGTTTTCTTTTGGGGACCTTGCATTCTGGGGTGTTGGTCTTTCTCAGCTGATTCTCTAGTATTTTAATCTTTTTTCCTCATCTTCCTTCTCTTGGTCTTTTGCTCTGCTTTTTAGGATACATCTTCAACTTTATCTTCAAGTTTTTCTGCTGTTGTATTTATAACTTCCAAGATCTTATTTTTTTGTTTTGTTTTATGAATGTTCCTTTTTATAGTAGTTGAGGTGTTTATTCGTTTGTTCTTCATTTTCTTCACCCTAAATAGTCTCTGGAAGCTCAAAGTTATTTCACAAAGTTAACCCATCTTGGATTAAAGGTCACTTGTGATGTTAGTGTGGGATCACTCACTTTTCTTTTCCTTTTTATAATAAACTGATTTTCTCAACATAGTTACCAAAGAATGTGTACTTTTACCTCTGACTTGCAGAAATGTCTATTATTTATATGTTGCCTCTGACCACCTGACTTTCCTTCTACAAGTGTCTCACATTCACCCTAAGTTCTGATGCCTGATCCTGCTTGTCTTCTCACAGGGCACCCCTCTTCACCTGTCATTTATGTTGTCCCTCCAATTGTCTGCTTCTAGGTCTCTATCTAAAAGTAATACCTGCTCCCCCAGCACTAAATGACACAGCTACTCTCCCTAATGGCTTTGTCTATCCAAAGAGAATTAAGTAAAAAAAGACATTCCAATTTTCTAACATTTCTTGAGAAGAAAAGTATCAATAAGTTATTAGGGAGTTAGTGGTAGAAACCCTGATTTGCTAGAAAATTCTTAGGAGATTGAACAACTTAAGTACAAATTATGACATTGTATTTTTTTCCAGGACCATTATATTTGATTCATAACTCAGTGAGGTCCTCGGAATATTTTGTCTAATGAAGGTCTCGGGATGCCCAACTCTGGTGTTTCTATGGCAATGATCTTAATTTCCCAAAGGAACAATTGCTCCTAAACAGTAGAGAGTCACTGATGAATATGTAGCTTATTTAGTGCCTAAAATACTAAAGGCACAATTTGCACAACTTGTTGCTGGGACTAGTAGTGACAGCTTTGACCCTAAAGGAACATGCAGCGATTATTGCAATGCAGCCTGGAAGCTATAAACATATTTGAATGGTACTAATGTGTATTGAGTTCTGTGTGCCAAGAGTCTTTTATACACATTATACCAAATATTCAGGATGCCGTACAAGAGGTTAACACTATTTAGAGAGGAGGAACCTGAAACTCAACAGAAGTCAAATACTCATGTGAAAAGAGCAGGAATTCAAACCTAGATTCTCCTCCAAATCCCATTATTTTCTAACCATCATCCCATTTCTTACTGTAACATTAATTCCTGAAAAGAGGTGCTCCCTTTGAACTCACACTCTGGTGGTTTCATGACGAGGTGGTGTTTCCCTGGCAGGTCATTGTGCAGCGCTGCCTCTCAGGCAAAAACATGTCTCACGTGAAGGCTGCCTGCATCATGTGTGGGTACCTGAAGCTGCTGCCTATGTTCCTCATGGTGATGCCAGGAATGATCAGCCGTATCCTGTACACAGGTAAGTCCCAAATCCATAAACCTCTCATTTTTTTTATGCTTGAGTTACAAATAGTGGTTTTAAGATGTATCAAAAGCTTTATAACTAGAAAGCACATTATATGTGTAAGTAAAAACAAAATTCCAAGTGAAAATTACAGATTGTGTACAGGATCACATACAGAAAGGAAGAAAGAAAGAAAGTCCATATTTGACATTCTGTTCTCTTATCCATTTTATGCTGCCTCCCTGTCTTTTTGTGGGCATATGAGTCTATCTTGTCCTATTTTCATGAATGGCTTGGACCTAAGCTAGGCTAGGGGACAGCACAGGGGGATGAGGTGGAACTGGGGAACTTGAAGTTAGGTGAGCTGTTGTGGTTCAGTCCAGGGTTCAGTCTGCCGGAGAAGGTCTTGGTGATGCACTGTCACCTGTTGGTCCCTCCAAGGTGACTGGAGAACTGTACTCACTTTTACTGCATTGAAATTGGGTTGTTTGGGGGTACTTCAATTTCTGAGTCAGCTGAAAGTAACTACTAATGTTGAAAATCTTCCTTAAAAGTCTTTATTATGAAGAGTGAAGAAAATACTGCAGAATATTTCTTGGCTAACAGAGACCTCTGATTTTGGGGGGAGCAATCCATCACATAACACTGAATTCACTTCATGTTTTCACAAATGGGCATCAGTTTACTTAGCTGGAAACTTATTAAGATGAACATCAAGTGACCAACGTTCCTTCTTATTGCAGCATTGTAGTGTTGTCTATAATTATATAAAGAATGTACAGATATGCAACAAGTAGACTGTGACCAAAGATATTGTACACTATAGCAAAACTTGGGGAAATGTTGAAATTATTATGTTAGATGTAAAAAGCAGATTATAAAATATGATCTCAACAGTTACTATACTTACACAAAAAAGGCATTTCTCTCTGGAAAAGGAATAAAAAGGAAAAATAAAAGCTAACAGAAGCTAATGTGCTAAGGTGTTAGTATTCTGGGTGATATTTTATATCAATTTTTGCTATTTGTTTTCAGAAGGTGGTTTTAGCAAAATATCACCAAGGTATTGTACACTGCCACCTGAATGGTTATCATGCCACATGGGTCAGTCACCCCAATAACATCGCAAGTGACACCTCTTCTTAGATGTGGGAGAAAGACGTTGGGCTAAATGATTAGACACAGGACTAACTTCCTGAGTGTTGTTGGTGGTGGTGTTGGTGGTGGAGGTGGTCTTTTATCTCTGGAGTTCTGTGCTCCTGGGAAGATTTATGCTCTTGAACCTTTTCTAGAGGATGGGATCAGCTCCTTCTTCAGGCTCTATTGCTATCTAGCTGAGCCATAGCATATCCCAAGGCAGAGCCTTGCCCCATAGGGTTGTGTGAGGGAACCTACAGTTGTGAGACACTTGGAAAATTGTATTCCGAGAAAAGAGGAACCAGATTAATTGGATGAAGTTCAAAGTTGAACTTCCAATTTCCAGGCAAAAGTCTTTCTTCTAATCCGTGATCTTACAACTTGTCTCTATGCGTATGTTTAAAAGTTATAGATCTTATGTTTGCGCCCCACTCATTGAACCTATTTATCTGAATTCCTCTTCAGACAAGGTGGCCTGTGTTGTACCTTCTGAATGTGTGAAACACTGCGGCACCGAAGTTGGCTGCAGTAACTATGCCTACCCAATACTGGTGATGGAACTAATGCCGGATGGTAAGAAAATATTCATGCTCAGATAAATGGATAAAGAAAGTGTGATAGATGATACGTAGGTAAGTAGGTAGGTAGGTAGATGGATGGATAGAGTATAGACCTTGAAACTTCCTTCACCCTTTAAAAAGAAGGAAATCCTGCCATTTGCAAACACATGGGTAAGCCTGGAGGATATTACATGTGTGAAATGAGCCAGCCACAGCAAGACAAATACTGCTTGATATCACTTATATGAGGAATCTAAAGAAACAGAGAAGTGGAATGGAGATTCCCAGGGGCTGGGAGATAGAGGAAACAGGAAGATGTCGGTAAAAGGGTACAAACTTTCAGTTATAATGTGGGTAAGTTCTGGAGACTTATAGCACAGCATGGAGACTATAGTTAATAGTGATATGTTGTACACTTGAAATTCGCTAAGAGAAGAGATCGCAAGTATTTTCACAACAAAACAAGATAATAGGTGATGAATACATTAATTGGCTTGATTGTGGTAATCTTTTCCCAATGTATATCAAAACATCAGGTCATACACCTTAAATATGTACAATTGCTATTTGTTGATTATACTTCAATAAAGCTGGAAAAAAAGAAATGTTCATGCTAGGATTGCCTCAGAGGCCTGGTCTGTAAATGGGCCAGAAGGAAGGGTTATGGTATAATCCTTAATAATTCTTACTACCATTAATTAAATTGTCTTCATCAGACATATCTTAAGCACCTTCCATAGGCTAGCAGATCTGTGCTGGGCCTGGGGATTATACAGATGAGCACTTTGTGAAGTATATGATTTCCTGACCACTGTGCTACACACCTGAAACGAATACAAAGTAATATTGAATACAAATTGTAATTTAAATTTTTTAACGGAGTGGCATAGTCATAAGCTTATAAACTCAGAGGACTAAAGGTCAACTATTTATCCTTGCTTTCTTTGGACCAGTGATACCCAAATAATAGGCCTCAATTTATCTAACTTACAACTATTTTTTGGGCACCTACTATGTGCCAGAAACGGCTCTGGTGCTTAGAAAACATTAGTAAAGAAGGCACAAAGTTCTTTATCCCTTGGAATTTACATTTTCGTTTCATGAAATAGAAAATAAACCACATACATGAAATAAGTAAATTACCAGGATGCAGAAGGTAATCTGCCATGATCAGAAAGAGAGTACATCAGGTGGTTCAGGAATGCCCTGGTGACTTTGTACCTTAGACTCATTAAAGAGCAGCTAACCCTCCTGTGACCTTTCTTCTCCCTGACACACATGAGCATTGTCAGGAGGAAGGGGGCACAACCCACGAGTGACAGCACCCTTTCCACACTTTGGCATCTACTCATAGGCAGAGGAAACTGGAAGATGAAGTTGCTGTAGTATCTCAAAACTCTTTACTTGTCCCACCAAAGGCTTCTTCAACAGAACCACCTCTAAGGGTTTTCCTCTTTAGTTTCCTAAGTCTCCAGAAAGCCAACATTTCCTAAAAAAAAAAAAAAATATATATATATATATAAATACACACACACACACACACACACACACACACACACACACACATATATATATATGTTCCAGTAAATGATCTTTACATTTCTATGTAGAACTAAAAGTCTATGCTGGATTATTATCAAATCACCAGTAAGTATGCAGAAAATGCTACATGATGGCATGAATTGATAGGCACGTGAGTTAGTAAATGTTCCAGGTGACACTTTCATCCGTGAACTACTCTCCAGTTTGGCAAGGTAACCATGAATTGTGTCACCCAATTCCAAACTAATGATTGCATCCTCTCTGGCCCCAGGACTGCGAGGCCTGATGCTGTCGGTCATGTTGGCTTCTCTCATGAGCTCCCTGACCTCCATCTTCAACAGCGCCAGTACCCTGTTCACCATGGACCTCTACACCAAGGTCCGGAAGCGGGCATCAGAGAAGGAGCTCCTTATAGCTGGACGGTGAGAGAACCCCGGTTTCTGTCTACAATTTCTCTGGAAAAGTAGAGATATGGAAGTGAGGTAGAGCCTCTTCATCTTTAGGTTCAGAAAAGCTCATTGGAAAGCTCTAGAGTGGATAGAGGAACATTAAAAGACCTTCAATCCAACTTTATCCCTTTCCAGATACAAAATTGGGGGCCATACTTTAAATGAAATAGTTGCTTTTTCAGACTTGCAAATGTCTCCGAGTTCCTCTTATTCCTTCCCACACTCCGTCTCCCAACCTCATCTTCATGAAATTCTATCAGTGTTTTTTATGAGGTATAAAGTTTCTACCTACTCTCAGATTAGGGACATCCACACACTACTACAGCGGAGTTTACCAATTGTATTCATTAAAAAGTGGGGTGTCACCTGGACACCAATTCCCCCTCAAAGCATATACCTCGGTCTGGGTACAAATAAGAGATAACCAATCGATGTTTCGCTCTCACATTGTGTCCCCCCACCCCATCCCTCCTACTTCCCATTTAAAAGATCATGCTTCGTTGAAGATAGTAACAATCGCTTTGGTAAATTAAGCACTTGGAGAAATTCCAAGGGCTCAGTTTGTCCAGGCCTTTACTCTTCTGGATAAACGCTACAGGAAAGGAAGGCCAGTAAGGCCTCTGTGTTCCTGGGGTAGAGAAAGTGTTGGACTAGAACTCAGCAGGCCCAAGCTGCAGTAGTCTCCCAATAGGCATACAACCTTGGGTATGAGTCCCCTCTAAGCCTCAATGATCAATTCATGAATTTTTCTTTTCCTCACCTCCTTATTAAATGCCTACTACCTTTCAGAATACAAATATGGAAAAAATACATATGTATGAAAAGTAATTTCATGCCTCATGGGGTTTGTGCCTTTGTGGAAAAGATAGATAATAAATACATTCTATATTGGATGGCCAAAAGAGCTAGGAAGAAAACTAAAGAAGGGTTAAAGGATAGGGCTACTTTTAAGACAGGTACTCGGGGAGTCTACTCTGAGGAGGTGACATTGGAGCAGAGACCTGAGGAAAGTGTGGAGGGAGCCCCATGGCTCAGTGGAAGGAGCAGTGAATGCTGCAGTCCTCCACAGTCACGGGTATGGTGTGTGAAGACAGGAGGTGAGGCTGGCACATGAGAAGCGACTCCAAGAATGAGAGACAAGAAACAAGGTCAGAAAGGTCATGGGAAGCAAGGTCATGCAGGCCATTCCAGCCATAACCAGACTTTGGACTTCATTCTGCATGTGACAAAAAACAACCAAAGATAAGAGAGCAAAGGAGACACATATTTTTCTTTCCAATGATGATGACAATAATGATAGTAGGTGTTATTAATTTAATCTTTACTGTGTTCTAGGCACTAGGCTTGGATTTTTCATGGTTTGTTATGTTTAGTTATTGCAAGGTTGCAGAAGTTTTGTAAAAAACAAAGTTTAAATGGGACACTGGTGCCTCTGTCTCCTGCCCAAATGCTGATCACCCAGTTCTCCCAACTCCTACCTTTCTGTTTCAAGTGAGCACAGACAAATGATGACCTTTTACAGAGAGTCCAGTAAATTTTTATTCTTTGTTTATTCACATGACCAGTACAGAGAATAATGTAAAATTTAATCAGTCAAGTTCACTGGACCTCAGGAGCCTCTAATAGATTTTACAGCATGTCACTATTTTAACCAATTTTTTCTACCTGTCAAAATATTCAACTAGTAAAACACATAAATTAGCATTTTTGGCCAATTCACTCAGCATTCTGGGAGAGAGGCTATTTTTTTAATTTAATTTTATTGTTGTTGTATTACATCCATCCCCTTTTTGCTCCCCTCTGTCCTGAGAGAGGCTATTTTTATTCTAAAGTATGCAAGCTGACTCATTTTCTCTCAAGCTAGGAAAAAATAGACCAAAATAGAAGTTTACTTTCTTAATTGTAAAAACAATCACAAATTAGAAATAGTGCTGTGGTTTTTTGCATTGATACAGCAAATATATTGCATTAGAGAATTATTAACCAAATGTTGACATTTGAACTGTTTTTATAAATGGATTCTTAATCTCATAGTTGAAGCTATTATGACTGATTATAGTCAAGCAATTGCACTACTGACATTTTACTGATGGATAATCATTAAGCATGACAACGTGAGGTCAAGGAGCTTGATTTTCTTTGGAAAATCAATGAATGGCCACAGAATGAACTCAAGAACTAAATCACAATGGAAGTGCCAGTAATGCTTTTGTTTAATATTTAAATCATTTTGTTTTCTTCCCAGGCTATTTATCATTCTATTAATTGTTATCAGCATTTTGTGGGTCCCGTTAGTAGAGGTGTCTCAAAACGGACAGCTATTTCATTACATAGAATCAGTTTCTAGCTACCTTGGGCCTCCAGTTGCTGCTGTCTACCTGCTTGCCATCTTCTGTAAAAGAGTCAATGAACAGGTAAGCAAAAATAAGGAAACTTTCTTCCTGCTGCAGTGAGGAAAATAAATATCTCTTTCACTGATTGAAAAATGCATTCTTCTCCCCACCGCCCAACTTAAACAACACAAGGCCCATCTCAGTTTCAACTGTGGTCAGCCACAATTCCTGAATCTCACTTACCAAAGTGTATAAATATGTAGCACACACCCATAGTACAGTCTTTATATTTCTTGCAAGATATACACATACATGGTATAGTGCCAAGGAACACAAGTTTCAGGGTAAGACTGCCAGGATCCAATCCTGGCTGTCCTACTTAATACCATTGTGATCTTAACCAAACCATTGACTCTAAATTGAAGATAATCACAGTGCCTATCCTGTCGGATTGCTATAAGGATTTAAAAATATTTATTTTTAACGTCGAGTGCTTAGAAGAAAACCTACCTCACTAGTAATGATTCAAAACACATTAATTTCTTTTATGATATATAATTAATTGATTATTATGGACCACGTACATTTGATGCCTTAATTATTTCCAGATGTTAGTTAGCCTTATCATTTTCAGATGAGGAACTGGCGCAGGAGGTTAATATCAATGTGCTTTCCACATGGTACTTAATATTAGTAAGTGGAACCTTGGGATTCAGACTCACATCTTCTTCCATTCAAAGCTCATACTCTTAATCTCTATTTAATACTGTTTCTACTAAACATAACATCTTAATTAGGAGAACAGGGAACCTATATTTCCACCTTCACCACTTCTCAGAAAAAATAAATGCTTTTAATTGTCAAAAGCTTAGTAGAAGTATCATAACTATTTAATATCAACTCTGCAAATTGTGTAACATAAGCCATAGTTCTGTTTATTCTACAAAAGGTCATAAGGTTTTTAAACTATATATAAAATAAAAGTTGCTCTGGCTGGTGGCACAGTGGATAAGGCACCAACCTGCGAACCCAAAGGTCGCTGGTTCGGTTCCCAGCCAGGGCACATAACCAGGTGCAAGCCAGGTCTCCAGCCAGGTCCGTAGCTGGAGGCAGGTGAAAGATGTTTCTCTCACTCTCTGCCTCTCTCCCTTCCCCTCTCTCTGAAAATAATAAATAAAAATAAAAATAAAAGTCAAGGTAAACCTAAGTATGGATCAGAGTAAACAGTACAGGTTTCCTCTACTCCTCGAAAGTAGCATGTCTTGTAAAACCTAAGCCAAAATGGCATAAAATGAAGAAACATTTGCCATTAATTAATATGGAAATTTTTTGAGCATTTGCAGTCCCTCAAAACAACCTCTCTTAGGCTTTTCTGACACTGAAGGACACATGTGGCTCATAGATACACAAAACAAATCAAGGTAAAGCACAGATGCTCACAGGCGCAGTTCAAACTAGGGCGTCCAGATGCTGAGAAACTGAGCGGAGTTCCAGGGAAGGAGTTTGGCAAAGTTGCTCTCACTGCTTTAGTTGCACGCTGCCTTCCTGAAAAACAAACCTTAAAGCTATTTTTGCTTTTCTCCTTTTTTGTTAAAGTGGAAATCACCTTTGAATTCCTTCCAGTTAGCAAAAACAAGTACTAACTAACATGGGTCTTTTGTAACTGCAAAGTGGAGCATAAAGCACACTTTTGAAAAGCAGGGGAAACTGTAGTGTCCTGGAGTTGGAGAACAAATGGTACAATGATGTTTCAAGACCACAAAGAGCAACAGTCCACTGGGAAATGCATGCATGGGTGTCTTTTCCCTGCTTTGGTGACCTTGTGTTCAAGGTTAGCCATTTATTGGTTCTTAGTGGAGAAAATAGGCAAGATGGTACTTATGACCTACTAAAATGATCTCTTCATCTTTTCTAAATACCCTGAATCTGTTCTTGCTTCTTTTGCAGGGAGCCTTCTGGGGTCTAATCCTTGGACTTGTGATCGGCCTCATTCGTATGATTGCAGAGTTTGCCTACGGAACAGGGAGTTGCTTGACTGCCAGCTACTGTCCCAAGATCATCTGCGGAGTGCACTATCTGTACTTTGCCATCATTCTCTTCTTTGTTTCCGTATTGATCACCCTGGGAGTTTCTCTGTTAACAAAACCCATTCCTGACGTACATGTGAGTAATGAGTAATAGATATATGTGCTTAGTGTAAAATAAGAACTCTTTGCCTCCTAAAGCTTCAACTGGCCGGCTTCTCGGCCTTTTGGCTAAGATCAAGTGTAAGTAAAGCTTCCACTGGTATACAAATCCTAGGCAACAGAATCATAGCACCATTAGAGCCAGAAGGAACCTAAGAAATTATCATGCAGTTACTCAACTAAACCTAATTTGTGCAGAACACCAGTGAATTAAGAATTATGGAAATGGGATATGGGCTTCATCCTCAAATGACTCCACAATACGTCAGGGAGGTAAATCTGAACATTTGCTGCAGGAACCAGGAAGAGAGTAATTAATGTTGCCTAAAAGACTGGAAAATACTTCACAGCAGAGCTGCCATCTGGGCTGGGTCTGTGTGGGGGCAAGTGAAATTTCATGTACAGCACAAACATTGACAGAGGGATTTTTTTAAAGCAGAAAAAATAGAGCAATAAAATGTTTATTTTTTGTCATCAGAATTTATAACTAAATATTTCCACTAAATATTGGGAACTGAATAAAAGGAATACTAGAACACATATCACAGTTTTCAAGGAAATAAATATAAATGTTCAAGTCTTTTATGCCAATCAGAATTGCCATAATTTATTATTAATTTTTAGGAAAAAAATTGTCTGAAGAACCAGTGAGACTTATCTAATTTATGTTTATGTTTCATTTATATACTATAAGGAATGAACTTTCCTAATTGACTGATAAAAACAGTCTTTTCAGAGAAAGTCGTGAATAGTGTTGTGGACCTAATCTAACAGTGAAAGACTAGAAAGTACTTGGAATCCCAATAAAAGAGTTTTAACAAAGAAAATGGATTTAGTGTAAGAAATGCTATGATTAAGAACCTTATGAAGCTGTAATTAAGAATCTACCAGGATTGGTGTGACTCAGTGGATTGAGCACTAGCCTGCAAACCCAAGTGTCACTGGTTCGATTCCCAGTCAGGGCACATACCCAGGTTGCAAGCCAGGCCTCCAGCCAAGTCCCCAGCTGGAGGCAGGTGAAAGGCAACCATACAGTGATATTTTTCTCCCTCTCTGCCTCCCTTCCTTCCCCTCTCTCTAAAATAATGAATAAAAATATTTTTTAAAAATCTTAGTGATAAGGTCAAGTATATGCTTGTTATGTCAACAACAAATAAGAAAGCCAACTACAAATTCTAAGTAAATTTGCACAAGGAAGTCATAAATCAAATATGAGGCCAGTTAAAATGAAGCATGACTTTGAACATATGATGAATTATAATTTTTAAAACCCACTTGACAGTAGAAACAACTTTCTTAAAATTCTAGAGCTATCTGGTATTTATTTATTATGCCCAATCACAGACTGTGGATGTATGGCACAAAAAATGTTCCATAGTAGTATAAATGTTATTTATTTTCAAATTTTGTATTCAACGTACATAATAAGCATGGAAATCCAAATTATATTCACAGAAAATAATTAAAATCTTACAAACCTTGAGAGTTTTAAAACAATGGTAAAAGCCCTGGCTGGTGGCACAGTGGATAAGGCGCTGGGCCTGTGAACCCAAAGGTCACTGGTTCGATTCCCAGCCAGGGCAATATAACCAGGTTGCCAGCCAGGTCTCCAGCCAGGTCTGTAGCTGGAGGCAGGTGAAAGGCAACCATAAGTTGTAAAAAATAATAATAATAAAAGTTTTAAATAAATAAATAAATAATAAAACAATGGTAAAGTTGAGAGAAGCCTGGATGTGGTCTGGAAAACAGATGAGTAAAGGTATAAATTCCTATTAGAAGTCGATAATAATACCTAGATACTATCTAAACATGATAGATCCAGAAATAGAACTTAAAAGAAATTTAAAAGTTATAAAAGCAGTTACTAGGCAAAATGCAAATAATAATGATGTAGCTAACAATGGAATAAGAGGACGGTGAGTAACACCAAGGTACAGTGTATAAATTAGGTAAATCTTTGCCTTTTATGGAATTACAAATCCAGAAGTAGAAGTTTTAAACATATTACTTAAGTGCTTTTAATGAGTACCAGAAGAATTAAAAACAGAAATAATTTAAAATAGCTTGTTTTGCGAATGAGTGTGGTAGAAGACCTTCTCTTTGTTATCTCTATTTTCCTGTGCTGTTGATTTTTTTTTTTTTTTTTTTTTTTGCATCATACAATAAATGTATCATTGTCTTGTAAACATTTGCTCATCACTAAATCTCTTGTCTGTGACCTCTGGGCAGCTGTATCGCCTGTGCTGGGCTCTCCGGAACAGGACAGAGGAACGAATCGATTTAGATGCACAAGAGGAAAGACATGAAGCTGATGATGATGTTGATGGAGGTACCACCTGGTTTACATTTGGTTTGCAAAACTCTCTTTTCTGTGGATTGTTTTTTCATCTCTCTAGAATGTTTACGTGGAGTTGCTTGTAAGATTTTCTCTATTTCTAGAAGCTCATAAATACTTAGGATATTAAACCCTGTGTGATAGAAGATGCAAATGTTTTTTCCCCAATTGGTCACTTGCTTTACTTTGTTTATTGGACTCTAGGCTATGCAAATGTTTCTATTTTTACATAACCAAAGTTATCTGTGTTTTCTCAGGGATATTTCTCTAATACATGAATGTAGTTGTAATCATTCTTTGCAGTCATCTGTACCACACTGACAGGAGGTTTATTTTCTGTGTTTTGTGACTGTTTATCTTTCCTTGTTTCAGACACTCCTGAGGAAACTCGAGGATGTTGCAGGAAAGCCTATGAGGCATTCTGTGGCCTGCAGAAGAAAGGCCCCAAGCTGAGCAAAGAGGAGGAAGAAGCACAAAGGAAGAAGCTGACAGACACGTCAGAGAAGCCCCTGTGGAGGACTGTAGTGGACATCAACGCCATAGTCCTTCTGGCAGTGGCAGTCTTTGCCCACGCCTATTTTGCTTGAACTCTTACTGAGACACCAGGATATTTATTAAGCAAAGGATATTACTGACTTTTCACCTTTAGTTTTTGTTGTGCTGCAAATGGGAGATGAGCAATTGGTAGTTTTATTCAATGAGATAACTATAGACCAGACTTTCAGGTTTTGTTGTTCCTTTGTGTCAATGAAGAAAAAGAGAAAGAGCTGATTGTTTAACAAGACAGTGAGCTGACTCCACATGTGTGTGTAAAATAGCAGAATTTGACTCTGAATTCTTTTTTTTATGGCTTTCTAGACAGATTGCCCTATGTGAAACTTGCTCTCTACTTTTTCAAGATATTTACACTTAGAAGGAATGCCTCTCCCAACTCTGCTTCCTCTAGAAACCTCCTAATAAGAAATAGTGACATTTTCCTCCATCTTCACCTCACTGATCTCAAGGATTTGAAAAACAGAAATATTTCTTAATAGCTGAGGGGAAAGTGAGCTAGAAATGCCTATTGTGAATATTTATATGAACTATTAGAAACTATTAACTTCTGCCTTAGTTATCACCCACTTAAAAAAAATAGCATATCAAGCCATTGCTTTTTAAAAACCACTTTATTAAAATATAATTCACATATCATAAAATGCATCTCTTTAAAGATTTTTATTTATTGTTTTTAGAGAGAATGAAGAGAGGGAGGCAGAGAGGGAGAGAGACATCAGTGTATGGTTGCCTTTCACCTGCCTCCAGCTACAGACATGGCTGGAGACCTGGCTTGCAACCTCTTTACATGCCCTGGCTGGGGATTCAAACCAGCAACCTTTGGGTTCGCAGGCAAGTGCCTTATCCTCTGTGCTACCAGCCAGGACATCTCTTCAAATATACAGTTCAAACAGAAGCATAGATACATAGAACAAATAGAAGGGATGGGGGTTGGGGTGAACAAAGTGAAGGGATTAAGCAAAAATATACATGAACATTGACAACACTATGGTGACGGTAAGGGGAACAGAGGGAAGGGGGAGGTGGAAGTGGGCAAAAAAGGAACAAAAATGGGGAAGGAAAGAGACTTTACTTCAGGTGATGAGTGCATGATGCAGTGTGCAGATAATATTTTGAGTTGTATACCTCTATGGTTCTTTAAATATCTTATTGTTTATGCTATTACAGTTGTCCCACTTTTTCCCCCTTCATGGTTTTATTAACCAATATCACCCCAACAAATTCCATAATTAATTAATTAATTAAAGTGTAGCCTAAGAACATCTCTGGTTTGAATCCTAGTCAGGGCACATGCCTGGGTTGAAGGCCAGGTCCCCAGTTAGGAGTGTGTGAAAGGCAACAACGCATGGATGTTTCTCTCCCTCTCCTTCTCTCCCTTCTCCGCTCTCTAAAAATAAATATAAATATTTTTAAGTGTACAGTTCAGTGTATTTTAGAATAGTCACAGTTGTGCAACATTATTGCAATCTGATTTTAGATAATATTCATTTGGCATTGTTAACTTGAATATATATCTGTCTCTATTTCTGTGTTGTTTTGACGTTCTAGGTGACAATTATCTCTATGTAGAATTATATGTAGATTTGAAATACTATTTTAGAAGTAAATCATCTAATTAAAATGTTTTTAATAAATTATATAAGAAACACCTGCCTATGGTATTGTTATGAAAAGTCAAACAGTGCTTTGGTCTATAGAATTAAACATGATACTCTCCACTGACAACCCATCTCTCCCATCTACTCCCACTAACTTTCAGAATAACTGAGTTTAACGCTGATATTAAGGTAATTTTTATAGTCACTTCTATACATATATGAACATACGCATATTTCTACATAATGAAACCTTTATTATTGTTCCATGGCTGGCTTTTTCATGTAAAATGTATTTGGGAGATCTTTGCCTATTAGCACATTTAGGTTTCCCTCCCTCTTCTTAATAGTCATACATTATTCCACAAAATCATTTACCATAATTTGACCTTTTTTCCACTGAGAAACTTTCACACTATTTTCAAGTATTTGCTGTTATCAACAATATTTGACTGACATAATGTATGAGTATATTCACCTTTTGGCTCACTAGATAGTTTCACTTTATTTTTAAGTATATTTTATTGATTATGCCATTACAGTTGTCCCAATTTCTTTTCCCTTTGTTCCCCCCTGCCCAGCACCCCCTTCCTTCCAACAATCCCACTCCCCCTAGTTCATGTCCATGGGCCATGCACTTAAGTTCTCTGGCTTCAGTGATTGATTCTTATAAATAAAATACTGGGTCATGGGGTATGAACACTTTTCTGATAAAATTTTAAAATGTGTGTTCCAAAAAGGATTCACCAATTTATCTGCTCATAATCACTATATGAAAGTTCCTATTTACTCACATCCTTAATTACAGAGTATATTATAAATCTAAAGTAATACTTGTCAAATTATAACTGAAATTTTTTATTTTTTAAATTTGTGTTTCTCCAGTTATTACTGAGATTGTATGCACTTCTATAGCACTGCTTTGTTGATTGAATTCCATAAGTTTTTGTATGCAGTGTTCCCATTTTCATTCGTTTCAAGATAACTTTTGGTTTCACTATTTAATAAGCATATACTTATTAAGGCTGGTCCTAGGGCCTTTGACATGTACTGTGTAGATGAGCGGGGCATTGGTGTTTACTTAGAGAAACTTCTACCTTCGGGACTCACTAGAATCCACTTTTGCAGGGTAGGAGGTCAGCCTTTTCCTTTTGAGAGGATTGTTTTGCTTGATAGGGCATGATTTTTTTCAGCTCTATAAACCGAGCATCAATAATCAATTGCTCTGCCCATAACACCCATCTTCCATTTGAAGAAGAAAGTAGCTCTTCCCTGTACCCTGAAATTATTCTAGTACAGTTTATCACCTACTGGTCCCTTGTTACCCAGGTGGCTCAGTCTATTCTAATAGGATATTATACATTGGAGGTAGAGCTTCTTACCTCGTTTACTAGAGATTTTTTATTGAAATTATTCCCAAACTTTCCTACATTTTTTTTCATGTTGCTATATTCTATTCTCAACTGTCTTGGCACCTGCTTTCTAATTCACATATTATACTAACTAAAGCTCATCATAGACATAGTATTTGCCCTCAATCTCTAGAGAACAGGAAGCTTGGATTTTGTGTTTTTAAATGTGTTTATTCGTATCAAAGTATAACAATACATTTTAATTATGGGACAAATTCAGCTTAATATAATATCTGTACATCATTTTTCATGCATCTCCCATCCCCTGGTCCAAGTGACCTTATCACACCCAGAGGAGGTAGGTAGATATCATAAGCACCAAGTTCCAATTTTTCAAAGAGAAAAATACACAGATGAGACAAAATAATTTACCACAATATACATGATGAATCACTGACAAAGCCAGATACAGAATCCAGGACAAACTATTACTTTGTGCCCGCTCCATCCATCAGCATCAACCCTCTCCCTTTATCCTCTCAAAACTCAAAAATACCACAAACTCCACATAAAACTGAATATGCTGTGCAATGCTAGCCATGTGAAATTCTCTACACTTCCATCTCCTCTTCCTAGCTTAAGAGAAATACAAGGGCACATCAAATAGTGACCTCTGGGCTTCCTTCCATAAGAACAAGCCACCCCTTCACCTGATGAGCCACTTTTACACCGAGGAACCACTCTCAGCTCCATAGAGCCTCAGATCCCAGCTCTTTTCTAAGCTAGCCTGAAATCTCATAATGAGATTATATTATAATTAAGATTCCACAGGAGGAATTGAAAGAATTATATTAACTCATTAAATTTAAGTTCAACATTTCTCTCTAGGATACAAACAAGTTCAACAAGAAACACACTCCATGCCGCTGGAAGTGTTGAGCACCACCACACAGAACAGAGCTACCTCCCCCAACCTTGGGCAATGGATGATCACCAATCCGGACAACTGAAAGGAGTAAGGGCTGTGGTCACATGAACACATGGGGAGGAGGACGTCAGGCTAATTATTCCAATATTATCAAGAGACCATGGCTATTTTGTGATGACAGATGCCCAAAAGGCACACTTGCTCTCTGATGTGACATAGAGTCAGCTTTTAAGCCCATATGTCAACACCCACATCATGAGGAAGAGTAGCCTCTGGAAAACGTATGACAGTCACCACAGTGTGTCCTTTATGCAGCCACATAAGAGAGTAACCAAAAATAAAGCATGTGTTTATAAATAATGCCCATATTATTCATTCAGTCCACAAACATTTCTGGATGGCTAAAACATTCCAGGCACAGTGAATGCCAAAATGAGTGGAATCTTCAACATGAGGAACCCCCGATTCCGAAAAAAATTCCTCTTGACTCAAGATTATCCTTTTCCCCCACTGGCCTTGAGATTTGTTGACAGTTTTCTCAGTATCATTAAACTACTTTTGAAAGATTGCTTTGTAGTTGGTTTGTTGTATTCTCTCTGACCTTCCAAAATGGTAAAAAACAAACAAACAAAAAAAATTTTAAAGCCTCTTTTATAGTAGCAATATTTCCATTTGGCTTGGTGCTGCTTTGGGGTAAGTACTACTCTCAGGCCCCTGTTCTCCTCTTCATGAGCAAACACCCAGATGGGGACCCCATCAAGTTCCCATTCTCAATATGAATGGATTTACTACTTATCAGATTGATTTTTCTTGTGCCAAAAAAAATTTAACAGGGATATGATGAAGAATAAAAATTTTCTTTAAAAAAAAAGTTGAGGGGAATCAGATAGGGAAAGTGGCAGGAACCAGGGAGGCCACAGCTCTGAAAAATGACATTCAAGAGTCGCAAATGACATTGACATACTGAATCTTCCTCAGACAAACACGCATCAGACATCCTGGGGCTTCTATTTTTTAGTCTACTTTTTCAGGAATGAATGGACTTTTCTTCCATGGCTCTGATACATTCAGTTGACTATATCATACTGGCCTCAAATATAATGTTAACAGCAGATTAATCATTTTATCCCGTTATCCTGTAATTACACATGTACATTTGTCAACTGGTCAAAATTTACAACTGGCTGGTTTCCCATCAATAACACAGAAAAGGACAAAAGTAAGGGGATGGAAATAGCCTGGCCTTTCTGAGGGCAGTCTGCAGTGAAAGGCAGGACTCAGGCAAAATATGCGTGACAGAAGACCGCCACAGCCAGCAGGATGATGCCATTGATGTTCACTACTGTCCTCCACAACGGCTTCTCTGAGGTGTCTGTCATCATCAGCTTCATGGCTGCCTCCTCTTCCTTTGTCATCTTGGGGCCCTTCTGCTGGTCTAGTCCACAGAACAGGTCGTAGGCCTTTCTGCAGCATCCTTTTTTCTCCTCAGGGTATTCTGTGTTGGGGAAAAGGAATGAAAGCATTGGTGGATACAGAAGTGGGAGGAACTAGGAAAGGTTTCTGGAGGGGTTGGGGGATGTCACATCATGAACAGCTGCCATTCCAGAGCACCAGTTTACATGTTTTAAAAATGAGATGATAAGACTAAATGATCTTAGGACCCTTTCCAGAGCTAGGGTTCTGTGATATTGCTGATGGCCAAATCCATAACTTGTTCTGCTGCATCTGTGCTCCCTTCTGTAGAGCAAAAAGCCCTCTACCAAGCACCAGGTAAAGAACATAAGACCTTGAGCTTCCACATCACCACATACTACATATCTCCATAACTGTCCATGTAGGAAAGAAAAGTTACAACATAGAAGTTGAGGAAAGCATTTCTCTATGCCAGGATGAATCTCTGAGCACTAATTAGGGATTATCTCCCTGGACTTCCACAGAAATTTGATTTTCTAAATCCAATGTGGTAAGCTGGTAAGACATAAGATCCCTAAGCCTCTATCCCATCCCCCTGATGTCATTAAGACTAGCCATAGCTTTGATTCCATTTGATTTCAGTTCACAGCCTATGTCAGAAGAGCTCTGACTCTTCCCTCATCCCTAGCCATACCCCAAATCAAGTCACAGTGCAAATTCCCCATCTACCCTTAATAACTGAGCACTGCAACCTACGATGGGTGAGGGAGCGGGAATGATCCTGTACCTCCCTCCTCCGGTTGACCAAGCTTCAGAGTGAAAACCCCAAAACCCATTTATTCATCTCACAGTCATTCCCACTCCCCCTAGGAAAGAGAGCTGAGCTTTGATGAAGGCACTTGGTGAAGGCTTCAGTAACATGGTCTTGCTGTTAATAGGAGTAGCTTTTTAGAATTTGGGAATAGACTCTGGGTCATGAGTCACCTATTTCAAGGGCCTCATCTTGGGCTTCATGGATGCTTTCATCTTCTGCATCCAGGTCAATACGCTCCTCTTTGCTGTTGCGCAGGCTCCAACACAGGCG
>PVIW01012177.1:12881-33560 GCA_004026585.1 Noctilio leporinus | reverse complement strand
TGCACCAGCCTGCATTCCCACCAACAGTGTATGAGGGTTCCCTTTGCCCCGCATCCTCGCCAACACTTGTTTGTTGATTTGCTGATGATTGCCATTCTGACAGGTGTGAGGTGGTATCTTATTGTGGTTTTAATTTGCATCTCTCTGATGACTAGTGATGTTGAGCATTCTTTCATATGCCTCTGGGCCCTTTGTATATGTTCCTCAGTGAGTTGTCTGTTCAGGTCCTTTGCCCATTTTTTAATTGGGCTGTCTGTCTCCCTGGTGTTGAGTCCCATTAGTTCTTTATATATTTTGGAGATCAGACCCTTGTGTGAGGTATCATTGGCTATTATGTTTTCCCATATAGTTGGTTCCCTTTGAATTTTGCTGATATTTTCTTTAGTTGAGCAGAAACTTCAATTTGATATAGTCCCATTTGTTGTTTCTTGCATTTCCTTTGCCCTTGGTGAAGTATCAGTAAACATATTTTTGCATAGGATATCCAAAAGTTTACTGCCTATATTTTTCTCCAGGACCTTTATGGTGGCACTGCTTATGTTTAAATCCTTTATCCATCTTGAGTTTATTCTGGTGTATGGTGTAAGTTGGTGGTCTAGTTTTAGCTTTTTGCATGTTGCTGTCCAGTTCTCCCAACACCATTTGTTGAAGAGACTGTTTTTACTCCATTGGATGTTCCTTCCCCCTTTGTCAAATATTAGTTGACCATAGTGCCCTGGGTTAATTTCTGGACTCTCAATTCTGTTCCATTGATCTATATGTCTATTCTTATGCCAGTACCATGCTGTTTTGATGACAGTAGCCTTGTAGTATTGTTTGAAGTCCGGTATTGTGATTCCTCCTACCTTGTTCTTCTTTCTCAAGATTGCGGTGGCTATTCGTGGGCGTTTTTGGCTCCATATGAATTTTTGAAGTATTTTTTCTATTTCTGTGAAGTGTGTCATTGGTATTTTAATTGGGATTGCATTGAATGTGTAGATTGAAAAGCTCCAATTTTTAAAAAATTTCATTTTATTGTTGTCATATTACATTCATCTCATTTCCCTGCTCTGCTCTCCCCATTCCCACACTCTCTATCCACCCCCACAGTCAACCCCGCTGTTGTCCATGTCAGTGGGTCATCCATGCTTGTTTCTTGACTAAACTGTTCCCCTTCCTTGCTTCCTTCTCCATCCTTCCCCTGCCTGCTGCACACTGAAAGTCTGTTCCTTGTATTCATGTCTCTGGTTCTGTTTGGCTTGTTGTTTGCTTGTTCATCAGTCTCCTGTATTAAATGAGAACATGTGGTATTTAATTTTTGTTGCCTGGCTTATCTCAATAAGCATGATACTCTCTAGTTCCATCCATGCTATTGCAAATCATAAGAGTTCCTTCTTTCATTCTGCTGCATAGAATTCCATTGTGTAAGTGTACCACAGTTTTTTGATCTGTTCATCCACTGAAGGGCACTTAGGTTGTTTCCAGTGCTTGGTTATTGTAAATAGCGCTGCTATGAACATAGGGGTGCATAGGTTCTTCTGAATTGGTGTTTCAGGATTCTTTGGGTATGGTCATACCAGTGGAATCACTGGGTTATAAGGCAATTCTATTCTTAATTTTTTGAGGATATTCTATACTGTCTTCCATAGTGGCTGCACCAGTCTGCATTCCCACCAGCAGTGCACCAAGGTTCCCTTTTCTCTGCATCCTCATCAGCACTTGTTTGTTGATTTGTTGATGATGGCCATTCTGACAGGTGTGAGGTGGTATTTCATTGTGGTTTTAATTTGCATCTCTCTGATGGCTAGTGATGTTGAGCATTCTTTCATGTGCCTATGGGCCCTTTGTGTGTCTTCCTTGGAGAAGTATCTGTTCAGGTCCTTTGCCCATTTTTTAATTGGGTTGTTTGTCTCCCTGGTGTTGAGTTATATTAGTAGCTCTTTGTATATGTTGGAGATCAAACCCTTGTCTGAGGTGTCATTGGCAAATATGTTTTCCCATATGGCTGGTTCCCTTTTTATTTTGTTGATTTTTTTTTTTGGCTGAGCAGAAACTTTTCAGTTTGATGTAGTTCCATTTGTTTATTTGTTCCTTTATTTCCCTTGCCTTGAGAGAGATTTTAGTGAAAATTTTGCTGCATGGGATATCTGCAATTTGTTGCCTATGTTTTCCTCTAGGGCATTTATGGTGGCACTGCTGATACTGAAGTCTCTTGTCCATCATGAGTTTGTTCTGCAGTATGGTGTATGTTGGTGGTCTAGTTTCATTTTTTGCATGTGCCTGTCCAGTTCTCCCAGCACCACTTGTTGAAGAGACTATTTGCACTCCATTTTATGTTCCTTCTCCCTTTGTCGAATATTGGTTGCCCATAGAGTCCTGGGTTTATTTCTGGGCTCTCTATTCTTTTCCATTGATCTGTTTGTCTGTTCTGATGCCAGTACCAGAGTGTTTTGATTACTATGGCTTTATAATATGGCTTGATATTTGGCATTATGATTCCTCCTACTTCGTTCTTCTTTCTCAGAATTGCTTTAGCTATTCGGGGTCACTTTTATTCCATATGAATTACTTTTATTTTATAAAAGATTTTATTTATTATTCTTCAGAGAGAGGGGAAGGGAGAGAGGAAGAGAGGGAGAGAAACATCATTGTGTGGCTGCCTTTCAGCTGCCTCCAGCTGCCGACCTGGCTGGAGACCTGGCTTGCAACCTTGTTATGTTGCACTGGCTGGGAATCGAACCAGCGACCTTTGGGTTCGCAGGCCGGCGCCTTATCCATTGTGCTACCAGCCAGGGCTCATATGAATTTTTTAAGTGTTTGTTCTAATTCTGTGAAATATGATGTTGGCATTTTAATAGGTATTTCATTGAGTCTATAGATGTATTTGGGTAGTGTGGACATTTTAATGTTGTTAATCCTTCCCAACCATGAACCATGGTATATACTTCCATTTATTTGTATGTTCCTTAATTTCTTTCTTCAGTGCTCTGTAGTTTTCTGAGCACTAGTCTTTTATCTCCTTGGTTAAATTTATTCCTAGGTACTTAATTTTTTTGGTTGCTATAGTAAATGGGATTTGTTTTTTAGTTCCTCTGTCTATGTTCTATTGTTGGTGTATAATAATGCCTTTGATTTCTGCATATTGACTTTGTATCCAGCTATTTTGCCTAATTCACTTATTAATTGGAGTAGTTTTTTAGTGGAGTCTATTGGGTTTTGTATGTATGCTATCATGTCATCTTCAAATAATGACAGTTTTACTTCCTCCTTTCTAACTTGGATGCCTTTTATTCCTTTTTCTTGTCTGATCACTGGGGCCGAATGGATGTGGAAAGAGTGCACACCCTTGCCATGTTCCTGATCGTAAGGGAAAGGCTTTCAGTTTTTGCCCATTGATTATGATGTTAACTGCAGGTTTCTCATATATGGCCTTTATTATATTCAGGTATGTTCCCTCTATTCCCATCTTCCTGGGGAGTTTTATCATAAAAAGGTGCTGTACTTTATCAAATGCTTTTTTGGCATCTATTGATGTGATCATATGATTTTTGTGTTTCAGTTTGTTTATGTGGTGTTTTATGTTTATTAATTTGTGAATGTTGTACCATCTTTGCATCCTGGGATGAATCTCAGTTGGTCATGGTGTATAATTTTAAAAATATATTGCTGGATCAGGTTTGCCAATATTTTGTTGAGAATATTTGCATCTGTGTTCATCAGAGATATTGGCCTGTAGTTTTTTTTTCTTTTTTGGGTCTTGACCTGGTTTTGTGGTTAGAATAATACAGGCCTCATAAAAAGAGTTTGGGAGTCTTCCCTCTTATTGGATTTTTTGGAATATTTTGAGGAGGATAGGAGTTAGTTCTTTACTATATATTAATATTCCCCTGTGTAGCCATCTGGTCCAGGGCTCTTGTGTGCTGGGAGGTTTTTTTTTATTACTTCTTCAATTTCAGTAGTTGTTATTGGTCTATTCAGGATTTCTACTTCTTCTTGATTGAGTTTTGGTAGATTATACATTTCCATAAATTTGTCCGTTTTACCCAGATTGTCAATAACTATAGTTATTTGTAGTAATTTCTTCAAAATCCTTTATATTTCTGTGGTATTGGTTATGATTTCTCCTCTGTCATTTCTGATTTGGTTTACTTGGGTCCTCTTGCTCTCTCTTTTGTTTTTGATACTTCTGGTTAATGGCTTGTCAAATGTGTTTACTTTTCAAAATGCAGCTCAACACCAGGGAGACAGACAGCCCAATTAAAAAATGGGCAAAGGAACTGAACAGACAACTCACTGAGGAAGATATACAAAGGGCCCAGAGGCATATGAAAGAATGCTCAACATCTGTAGTCATCAGAGAGATGCAAATTAAAACCACAATAAGATACCGCCTCACACCTGTCAGAATGGCAGTCATCAACAAATCAACAAACAACAAGTGTTGGCGAGGATGTGGGGTAAAGGGAACCCTCATACACTGTTGGGGCAATGCAGGCTGGTGCAGCTACTGTGGAAAACAGTATGGGGTTTCCTCAAAAAACTAAAAATGGAACTGCCTTTTGATCCAGCAATTCCGCTACTAGGACTATACCCAAAGAATCCTGAAACACCAATTCATAAGAACCTGTGTACCCCTATGTTCATAGCAGCACTATTTACAATAGCCAAGTGCTGGAAACAACCTAAGTGCCCATCAGTGGATGATTGGATCAAAAAACTTTGGTACATTTATACAATGGAATACTACACAGCAGAAAGAAAGAAGGAACTTGTACCCTTTGCAACAACATAGATGGAACTGGAGAGTATTATGCTTAGTGAAATAAGCCTGTCAGTTAAGGACAAATACCATATGATCTCACCCATTACAGGGCTATAATGAACAAAATTAACAACAAGCAAAACAGAACCAAATATATGAATACAGTGAATAGGCCTTCAGTGGTCAGGGGGAAGGGGGTTGGAGGTAGGGGAGAGGAAGAGGCAAGGAAGGGGAGCAGTTTAGACAAGAACCTAGTATAAAGGAACCATGGACATGGACAACAGGTGGGATTGACTTTGGAGGGAATGGGTGGGTGGGGAGGGGGACAGAGTGGAGCAAAAAGGGGATGGATGTAATACAACAACAATCAAAAAAAAAAAAAAAGAACCAGCTCCTAGATTTATTGATCCTTTGAATTGTACTTTTAGTCTCTCTGTCATTTAATTCTGCTCTGATTGTGATAATTTCCTTTGTTCTACTTTCTCTGGGCTTTGTTTGTTGTTGCACTTCTAGTTCTTGAAGCTTTATGGTCAGGTTGTCTGTATGAGTTTCTTCTAGCCTTTTTCTGTAGGCCTGTATTGGTCTTCCCCCTGAAGGCTGCCTGTGCTGTGTCCCATATGTTTTGGGGTGTTTTGAATCCATTTTCATTTGTTTCCAGATACTTTTTGATTTCTTCTTGATCTCATTATGAACCCATTATTTACTTATTCAATCTCCTTGAATTGTAATGTTTTTGGATTTTTTCCTAGAGGTTGGTTTCTAGTTTCAAGCCATTGTGATCTGAGAAGATGTTTGGTATGATTTCAGTTTTCTTGAATTTGAGGAGGCTTGTCTTGTGTCCTATCATTTGGTTCGTCTTTGGGAGAGTTCCATGTGCATTGGAAAAGAATGTGTATTTTGCTTCTTTGGGGTGAAAAGTTCTGTATATGTCAGTTAGGTCCATTTTCTTTGGAGTGTTGTTCAATGGTATAATATCCTTGGTGTCTTTTTGCTTGGAAGATATGTCCATTGTCGATAACGGGCTATTAAAATCCCCTACTATAAGTGTGTTGCTGTTGATAATCCTTCCTGAAGTCCTCCAAGATTTTCCTTATATATTTGGGTGTTCCTATGTTGGGTGCATACATGTTTACAAGGGTTATGTCTTGTTGATGGATTGTTCCCTTAAGTATTATGAAATGCCCTTCTGTGTCTCTTTTTATGTCCTTCATTGTGAAATCTGTTTTGTCTGATATGTTACCACAGCCTTTTTTTCATGTCCATTTGCTTGAAATACATTTTCCATCCCTTCACATTCAGTCTGTGTTGATCTTTTGTTCTGAGGTGGGTCTCTTGCAGATAACATTATATGTGGGTCATGTTTTCTTATTCATTTAGCTACCCTATGTCTTTTTATTGATGCATTTAAATTGTTTATGTTTCAGGTTATTATTGAGAGGTACTTCTTCATTGCCATTTTCTCTCTTTGCTCTTGTATTCCTCTCTGTCTCTCTTTGTTTCTTTATCTTTTTAAAGCAGGCCTTTTAGAATCTCTTGCAATGCTGTTTTGGTGGAGCTGTATTCTTTTAGCCTTCTTTTGTCTGGGAAACTCCTTATTTCACCTTCCATTTTGAATGACAGCCTTGCTGGGTAGAGTATTCTTGATTGCAGGCCTTTGTTTTTCATTAGTTGGAATATTTTTTTGCCATCCCCTTCTGTCTTGTATTGTTTTTGTTGAAAAATCATTTGATAATGTTTTTGGAGCCCCTTTAAATGTTATTAGCTGTTTCTCTCTTGATGCTTTTAGGATTCTCTTCTTGTCTTAAAATTTGCCATTTTAGTTATGATGTGTCTTTGAGTAGGCCTGTTTGGGTTCATCTTCATTGGGACCGTATGTGCTTCCTGAACTTGCTCATTATTTTAGGGAAGTTTTCTGTCATTCTTTTTTCAAACAGGTTTTCTATCCCTTGCTTCTCTTATCCTTCTGATATCCCTGTGATACAGATATTGTTGTGTTTCATGTTGTCCTGTGTCTTTCTTAAAAGCTCTTCATTCTTTTTCAGTCTCTTCATTTTGTTGCACTGTCTGGTTGTTTTTTTTCTGTTGTCCTTCTGTTTGCTGATATAGTCCTCTGGTTCCTCTAACCTGCTTTGAATTCCTTCTATTGTGTTCTTCACTTCTGAGATTGTGATCTTCTTTTCCTCCTGGTTCTTACTGATGGTTCCTATGTCCTTTTTAATGCTGGTATAGTTTTCAATGAGTTCCTTGTAGTTGCCCTGGAGTTCTCTGTAGTTTGCTTTGAGCTTGTTGAGCTCATTGAGCTTTCTTATAACCATTTGAATTCCATATCTGATAGTTTGCTTGTTTCAGTTTCATTTCTTAGTCTTTCTGGTAATTCCTCCTCTCCTTTTGGTGATGGACTGTTTGTTTTGCTCCCCATTGTGGGTGTTGGTTTTTTTCTTGGATTAATGTGCTATGACTCCCTGCCTTCGTGGAGTGTCCTTCTATGGTAGAAAATTTGTGGAATATAGTGGTACAGTCTCCGAGGTTTCCTCACCTTGTTGCTCTTGGGGTGCCCTTTATGTCATTAATTAGGGCTGTCTGGTTGTATTTTGGTTTTGGTTTATGTGTTGCTCCTTGATGAGTTTTTCACTCTAGCTGGATGATTAGGAGACACTTCTACCATGTCTCATATATACTATTATTGAGCTCCTTCTAAAACAGAAACAGCAGTCCAGGCAAAATAATCACATCTTCAAAGATATCTTGCACCCTTAATCCCACTTTTTTTTAAATTTAATTTTATTGTTGTTGTATTACATCTATCCCCTTTTTGCTCCCCTCTGTCCTCTTCTCCACCCACCCATTCCCCCACAAAGTCAATCCCACCTGTTGTCTGTGTCCATGGTTCCTTTATACTAGGTCTTGTCTAAACTGCTCCCCTTCCTTGCCTCTTCCTCTCCCCTACCCCTCAACCCCCTTCCCCCTGACCACTGAAGGCCTATTCACTGTATTCATATATCTGGTTCTGTTTTGCTTGTTGTTAGTTATGTTCATTATTGTAATGTAATGGGTGAGATCATATGGTATTTGTCCTTCACTGACTGGTTTATTTCACTAAGCGTAATATTTTCTAGTTCTACTGGACAGCAACATGCAAAAAGATAAAACTAGACCACCAACTTACACCATACACCAAAATAAACTCAAGATGGACAAAGGATTCAAACATAAGCAGTGCCACCATGAAGGTCCTGGAGAAAAATATGGGCAGTAAACTTTTGGGTATCCTACGCAAAAATATGTTTACTGATAATTCACCAAGGGCAAAGGAAATAAAAGAACAAATCAACAAATTGGACTATATCAAATTGAAAAGTTTCTGTTCAGCTAAAGAAAATATCAGCAAAATTCAAAGGGAACCAACTGTATGGGAAAACATAATTGCCAATGATACCTCAGTCAAGGGTCTGATCTCCAAAATATATAAAAAACTAATGCGACTCAACACCAGGGAGACAGACAGCCCAATTAAAAACTGGGCAAAGGACCTGAACAGACAACTCACTGAGGAAGATATACAAAGGGCCCAGAGGCATATGAAAGAATGCTCAACATCACTAGTCATCAGAGAGATGCAAATTAAAACTACAGTAAGATACCACCTCACACCTGTCAGAATGGCTATCATCAGCAAATCAACAAACAACAAGTGTTGGCGAGGATGCGGGGCAAAGGGAACCCTCCTACACTGTTGGTGGGAATATAGGCTGGTGCAGCCACTGTGGACAACAGTATGGAGTTTCCTTAAAAAACTAAAAATGGAACTGCCTTTTGATCCAGCAATTCCACTACTTGGACTGTACCCAAAGAATCCTGAAACACCAATTCATAAGAACCTATGTACATCTATATTCATAGCGGCACTATTTACAATAGCCAAGTGCTGGAAACAGCCTAAGTGCCCATCAGTGGATGATTGGATCAAAAAAAATTTGGTACATTTACACAATGGAATTCTATATAGCAGAAAGAAAGAAGGAACTAGTACCCTTTGCAACAACGTGGATGGAACTGGAGAGTATTATGCTTAGTGAAATAAGCCAGTCAATGAAGGACAAATATCATATGATCTCACCCATTACGGGACAATAATGAGCAAAACTAACAACAAGCAAAACAGAACCAAGTATATGAATACAAGGAATAGGCCTTCAGTGGTCAGGGGAACGGGGTTGGGAGGAGGGGGAGGTAGAGGCAAAGAAGGGGAGCAGCTTAGACAAGAACCTAGTATAAAGGAACCATAGACATGGACAATAGGTGGGATTGACTTTGGGGGGAATAGGTGGGTGGGAAGAGGGACGGAGTGGAGCAAAAAGGGGATGGATGTAATACAACAACAATAAAATTAAAAAAAAAAACTTTGTACTTCTATCCATGTTTTGCAAAGGGTAGGTGTTCCTTCTTTCTTTCTGCTGTGTAATATTCTGTTTTATAAATGTACCAAAGTTTTTTGATCCAGTCATCCACTGATGGGCACTTAGGTTGTTTCCAGCACTTGGCTATTGTAAATAGTGCTGCTATGAACATAGGGGTACATAGGTTCTTATGAATTGGTGTTTCAGGATTCTTTGGGTATAGTCCAAGTAGTGGAATTGCTGGATCAAAAGGCAGTTCCATTTTTAGTTTTTTAAGGAAACCCCATACTGTTTTCCACAGTGGCTGCACCAGTCTGCATTGCCACCAACAGTGCACAAGCGTTCCCTTTACCCCGCATCCTCGCCGACACTTGTTGTTTGTTGATTTGTTGATGATTGCCATTCTGACAGGTGGGAGGTGGTATCTTATTGTAGCTTTAATTTGCATCTCTCTGATTACTAGTGATGTTGAGCATTCTTTCATATGCCTCTGGGCCCTTCGTATATCTTCCTCAGTGAGTTGTCTGTTCAGGTCCTTTGCCCATTTTTTAATTGGGCTGTCTGTCTCCCTGGTGTTGAGTTGCGTTAGTTCTTTATTTATTTTGGGGATGAAACCGTTGTCTGAAGTATCATTGGCAATTATGTTTTCCCATACAGTTGGTTCCCTTTGAATTTTGCTGATATTTTCTTTAGCTGAGCATAAACTTTTCAATTTGATGCAGTCCCAATTTTTGATTTGTTCTTTTATTTCCTCTGCCCTTGGTGAATTATCAGTAAACATATTTCTGCGTAAGATATCAAGAAGTTTACTTCCTATATTTTCCTCCAGGACCTTTATGGTGGCACTGTTTATGTTTAAATCCTTTATCCATCTTGAGTTTATTCTGGTGTATGGTGTAAGTTGGTGATCTAGTTTTATCTTTTTGTATGTAGCTGTTCAGTTCTCCCAACACCACTTGTTGAAGAGACTGTTTTTACTCCATTTTATATTCCTTCCCCCTTTGTCGAATATTAGTTAACCATAGAGTCCTGGGTTAATTTCTGGCCTCTCTATTCTGTTCCATTGATCTATATATCTATTCTTATGCCAGTACTAGATAGTTTTGATGACGTTAGCCTTGTAGTATTGTGTGATGTCCAGTATTGTGATTCCTCTTACCTTGTTGTTGTTTCTCAAAATTGCTGTCACTATTCATGGTTTTTTTTGGCTTCATATAAATTTTTGAAGTATTTTCTCTAATTCTGTGAAGTGTGTCATTCGTATTTTAATTGAGATTGAATTGAATCTATAGATTGCTTTGGGTAGTATGGACATATTAATGATGTTAATTCTTCCTGTCCATGAACATGGTATATGCTTCCATTTATTTGCATCTTCTTTGATTTCTTTCTTCATTTTTCTGTAGTTTTCTGAGTACACGTCTTACCTCTGTAATTAAGTTTATTCCTAGGTACTTTATTTTTCTTTTTGCTGTGGTATATGGGATTTGTTTTCTTGCATCTATTTCTGATGTTTTATTATTAGTATACAGAAATGCTTTTGATTTCTGGATATTGACTCTATATCCAGCTATTTAGCTAAATTTGCTTATTAGGTTAAATCAGTTTTTGGTGGAGCCCATCGGGTTTTGTATGTACACTATCATATCATCTTCAAATAATGACAGTTTGACTTCCTCCTTCCCAATTTTGATACCTTTGATTCCTTTTTCTTCTCTGATGGCTATAGCTAGAACTTCGAAGACGATGTTGAACATAAGTGGAGAAAATAAGCAGCCTTGTCTCATTCCTGATAATCCCACTTTTGACTGTATACAGGTCAAGCTAAATACCTATACCCTCAAAGGTAACCCCTACCCTTAATCACATGCCCAGCTGCAAATGAGGCAGTCTTAACAAGGATGTAAATATGATAAGACTTTTATAAGAGAGGGGAAAAAATGAGTTGACTGAAATATAGATAATTTGAAAAGTGCAAAGGAGTAGCAGAAATAGTGGTGAGGAGTAGTAGGGGGATGCGAGAGAGAAAGCCAACCTTACCTCTTATATAGAAATGTGCAGGGGGAGAATTAGAATGCCGCATGTGTGAGTGAACATTAAGCCTAATCAAGAGTTATATATATTTTCATTCCACATATATTACTATATGTAGGTACTGTACGAGAGAACAAACATACGTAAGTGAAAAAACTACCATAAGAAAGTTGACTTAGGAAAAGTAATGAAAATAGGAAAAGAGAAAAAAAAGATAAAAGTTAAAAGAATTACAAAAAAAAACTGTTAATCCAGTTAGGTTTTGCCATAGCACAATCAACAGAGTATCAGTTATAATTTCTATAGGTGAGATGTGAGCGTGAGGTAAAAAGGAGAAAATGAGAGATTAGGAGGTGTTTGGAGGAAGAGGAGGTGGTTTATAACTACATTTTTTTGTTTTGTTTTGTTTTGTTTTGTTTTAAGATTTTATTTCATTATTTTTAGAAAGAGGGGAAGGGAGAGAGGCAGAGAGGGAAAGAGACATCAGTGTATGGTTGCGTTTCACCTGCTTCCAGCCACAGACCTGACTGGAGACCTGGTTTGCAACCTGGTTATGTGCCCTGGCTGGGGAATCGAACCTGTGACCTTTGGGTTCACAGGCTGGCGCCTTAACCACTGTGCCACCAGCCAGGGCTTTATAACTACATTTTATAGCTAAGTTTGTAAAGATGCCACACTTGCTTCCCTGTCCACCCTCAAGGAGCACTGACTGGTCAAGGTTGAGTGAGGACAAGAGTGTTTTTTTAGCAGAAAAAAAATGTGTAGCACCTAATGGTGTACAACACACAAAAAGGCTTTAAGAGGCTGGAGAAGGTGGGAATACTTATATTGAGGTTTGAGACTGAGTCCATAGCAGGATAGAAAGTAGACTTTAAAAGAAAAGTAGGAAGAGGATCTTGAGATAAATGAATAGAGAGACGGGAGGAATAAAAATATGGGATTTGGGGTACACTATGATGTAAACACTATTTACTTAAAATGCACTAATTGTGAGGGCCAAAAGTGACTTTTGAAAAGGATGTGTTAGGGATTAATAATTCACGTAGCTCTTGGTGTAACTCAGGTGCTTGAGGTTAGTAGCGATCCATTTCCTCAGTCTGCCTTTTTTTCCTTGATCAGGTCTTTTCAGTCTCCAGTCAGGCTGCAGGGCCTTGGAGTGGCAGGTCCTATTGCTGTCACAGTCAGGGCTGTTTCTGAGTTCCATGCCTGAGGTAGGCTGAGCCTCTGGTAGCCTTGCTAGGTTTCTGCAAAACTGGCATTTTGGGCCCTCACTTCCCCTGCTGGTACTGCGAGGAGCGCAGCAGCCCACTGTGTGTGCAGGTGATGGCCACCTGTCCTCTGCGGGCTCCTTGAGGAGGTTTCTGCCAGCTGTGAAAGCTCCCTTCTCATACCACTTTCACTCGTTCTGCAGGGAGCACTGCAGTGCACTGTTTGCAAAAAGCCCCATTTTTTTGTTTATTTTTAAGATTTTATTATTTGTAGAGAGAGGGGAAGGGAGAGAGGCAGAGAGGGAGAGATCAATGTATGGTTGCCTTTCACGTGCCTCCAGCTATGGACCTGGCTGGAGGCCTGACTTGCAACCTGTTTATGTGCCCTGGCTGGGAATTGAACCAGCAGCCTTCAGGTTCGCAGGCTGGCGCCTTATCCCAATTTTTTATTATTAGATTGAACAGACATAAAATTACTCAGCCAAATTGCCATTAAAGTTCTTGGATGCATACTTTCTTTCTCTACTTATTTCACCATAGCATTAGTCCATAGACCACACTGAGTGGCACTGGTATATAGAGAAAATGGTAAGAAGCTGTGTTCAGATAAATCAGAAAGGTGAAGAGAAGGAGTTTGTTGAAGGGGATGTGAACATAGATGGGTCTTGTTTACCAAGGAAGGGAGTTACTGGAGGTATACTAGAAAATTTTAGAAAGTTGATGAGCAGTGGATGTTTGGGGTGGAGAAAGCATAAAGCTATATGGAATGTAAGTTCAGGAGAGAGGTACTAGCAGTATGCAAGGGTAACAGGTGTGTGAGACAGAAAGCATGTAGTCCAGGGCAGTGAGTTAATGCTATAAGGTCTGGGAAATGTATTTAAAGAAGGTTTAGGCAGGTGAAGGGTGAGTTCTAGACTGTTTGAAAAAATATTAGTTATTACTTATTGACTGCTTACTCTGACCAGTCTCTGTGCTCACTTTATATATATCATCTGAGTCCTTTAAAAAATACTACCAACTTGATGGTGATGTCCCCAGTTATTGATATGCAGTATGTTTACAGGCATTAGGATTAGCTGTTGAGAAAGTGGTGGTGTCCTAATCCCTGGAAGTCAGTTTATGAGCATGATCTTAGCTGAAACCATTGGAGCTCTGCCCTATTGTTGTTCTTTCTGCTACCTGTGGCTAACCACAAGATTTCAGGACTTTGATCTTAGCCCAGTTATTTGGAGGACTGCTGATGACGTCTTTGGTGAGGGAGGATTTAAATTTTTTTAACTATATATATTTTTAAGATTTTATTTATTTTTAGAGGGGAAGGGAGAGAGGCAGAGAGGGAGAGAGACATCAGTGTAAGGTTGTCTTTCACCTGCCTCCAGCTACGGACCTGGCTTGCAACCTCATTATGTTCCCTGGCTGGGGAACCAGCGACCTTTGGGTTCACGGGCCAGCACCTTGTCCACTGTGCCACCAGCCAGGGCATTTTTGCATATTAAAATTTGAAATAAGTAACATATGTTCA
This sequence comes from Noctilio leporinus, assembly GCA_004026585.1. Lineage (NCBI taxonomy): Eukaryota > Metazoa > Chordata > Mammalia > Chiroptera > Noctilionidae > Noctilio > Noctilio leporinus. Next base: position 19,658 of record PVIW01012177.1, on the reverse strand, counting down.
TTGTAGATAACTTGAAAATAGAAATGATTACTTGTAATCCTTCACTTAGAACCACTGTTGACTATAGAATACTCTTTTACCCCTTTTCCTTTAATAAAGTAAAATAGCTCAATAACATTTACATTTTTATTATATATTGAAATAACATTTTGGATATATTGATTAAATAAAATATTAAAAATTCACCTGTTTGTTTTCACCTTTTTAATGAGTTTAATAAAACATTTAAAATTACCTATGTAGTTCACATTATGTTTCCATTGGATAGTACCACTCTAGAGTCCCTTTCAGCTTTGACCATTCTGAGTCTTAATAAAGTTTAACTGTACATTTTTAGCTCTGTCATAATTATTTTAGATGACCCAGTGTGGGCCAGTAGAGCTTTCTGTATTGATGAAAATGTTTGATAATCTGCCCAATATGGTAGCCTCTAGCCACATGCAGCTATTGAGCACTTGAATTGTAGCTAGTGTGATGGAGGAATATATTTTTAAAATTGTTGTATTATATTTATCCCATTTTCCCCCCCTCTGCTCTCCCCTGTCTCACCCTTCCCATGCCTCCTTCCACAGTCAATCCCACATGTTGTCTGTGTCCATGGGCCATCCATGCTAGTTCCTTGACTAAACTGTTCCCCTTCTTCGCCTCTTTTCCCCCCTCCCCCTGCCCCTCTGTACACTGAATATCTGTTCTTTGTTTTCATGCCTCTGGTTCTATTTTGCTTGTTTCTTTGCTTTGTTCATTAGTTTTTTGTATTGTGTTAACATTTTACTTAATGTGGCCCTGACTGGTGTGGCTTAGTAGATTGAGTGCTGGCCTGCAAACTAAAAAGTCACCTATTCAGTTCCCAGTTGGAGCACATGCCTGGATTGCGGGCCAGGTTCCCAGTTGGAGGTGTGCAGCTGATTGATGTATCTCTCACACATTGCTGCTTCTCTCCTCTTTCTCCCTCCCTTTCTCGCTCTCTAAAAATAAATTTTAAAAATTGTAAATTTTACTTAATTTGAATTAATTTAAACGTAACTAACCATGTGTACTCGATAGCACAGTTCTAGACCTTATGAAAAATAAAATATTAACAAGCCTTGACTGGTTTTGTCTTTTCTAGTTGTGTTGGTGTTGAAGAGGAGAAGGCTGCTGACATTGACCTGTATCATTGCCCAAACTGTGAGGTCTTACATGGGCCCTCTATTAGTAAGTAGATCTTGGGGTTTCTGAGTGAAGGTGGGCCAGAGAAGAAAGCTAAGGAATCTTGAAATGGGATTGCCTTTGTTGGGTGCTTCAGATTCATCTCCCTTGGGGAACAAGAGAAGCCTGTGTAGGTCCTGCAGGACAGCAGTTGCCCCTCTGGGAGGGTAGAGTGCAGAGCTTCACATCATCTCTTGCTAGGGATTCCTCCGAGGAAGCACCTCTCCTCACCAGAACCTTTCTTGAGTCTGTGAGGGCCTTGTTGACTCTTAAGAGCTGCAAGGGGTTATTAGATTGAAAGAGAAGCAGGATTTGCTGTGAGACCTGTGTTCTTAGAACCATCTCTTATGGCCATTATGACTCACAGTCTCATGTCTTTTCTGGCTCAGTGAAAAAACGCCGTGTGTCTTCAAAAGGGCATGATGCACACAAGGGGAAGCCAGTGAAAACTGGAAGCCCTACTTTCATTCGAGAGCTCCGCGGTAGGACCTTTGATAGGTGAGTACCTGTATCCCCCAAGGGCTGGTGACCTCCAGGGCTCTGGGAGGGTGGGACCCTCTTTCTTCCCAGCTTTCCAACTGGCTGTCCTATTAGGTGCTTCCCACATTTAAGGGTGTCTACTGGACTCTGTGGGTTCCCTCTGGAGAGGGACCTTCTCTTAGTTTCTAAGAAACATTGCTAGAGTTTCATTTGATGTACAGAGTACATTAAGGTTAACTTGTGGAAACTTTTGGTAGATTGGGAGGCAGTTTTTGACAAGCCAGGGGAGGCTATTTACATGCACCTGAAGATTGCCACAGTCTTTTCTTTTTTAAAGATTTTATTTATTAGAGAGAGGGGAAGGAAGGGAGGAGAGGGGAAGGAAGGGAGGAGAGGGAAAGAAACATCAATGTGTGGTTGCCTCTCACATGCTCCCAACTGGGCACCTGGCCTGTGTGTGCCCTGACTGGAAATCGAACTGGCCACCCTTTGGTTTGAAGGCCAGTGCTCAATGCACTGAATCACACCAGCCAGAGCTAGAAGGAGTCTTAAGGATCCGAAACTTCACTTTTCTCATTATAAAGAAGAAGAGCCTCTTTTTTTTTTTTTTTTAACATTTTATTTATTATTTTCAGATAGAGGGAAAGGGAGAGAGGAAGAGAAAGAGAGAAATATTAGTGTATGGTTGTCTTTCACCTGCCTCCAGCCACAGACCTGGCTGGAGACCTGGCTTGTAACCTGATTATATGCCCTGGCTGGGAATCGAACCAGCGACCTTTGAGTTTACAGGCCAGCACCTATCCACTGTGCCACCAGCCAGAGCGAAGAAGAACCTCTTTTATTTTTATTTATTTATTTATTTATTTATTTATTTTTAAGAACCTCTTTTTAAAAATAAAGAAGCCCTACCTGGTAGCTCAGTGGATAGGTGTCACCCTGCGAACCCAAAGGTTGCTGGTTTGATTTCCTAGTCAGGGCACATAACCAGGTTGCAAGCCAGATCTCCAACCAGATTTGTAGTTGGAGGCAGGTGAAAGGCAACCATACATTGATGTTTCTCTCCCTGTCTTCCTTGTCTCTGCCCTTCTTTCTAAAAATAATGAATAAAAAAATCTTTAAAATAAAATAAAGAAAAAATTTGAGTGATCAAAATTTGTGATCAAAATTTGTAATCAAAATCACAAATTTATTTGTAACCAAGAAAAGGTTTTCCTTTTTGAAAATATTAAGATAGGTTTATTAAAAATACATCAATTGAGCAAAAATAATGGTTAGAAAAATTAATGAAATACTCTTTTTAGCTTAGTTTTTTAAATAAATATTTTATTTATTTACTTTGAGAGAGGGAGAGGCAGTGAGAAAGAGCGAGAGAGAAACAGTGAGGTGTGAGAGGAACATTGATTAGTTGCCTCTTGCATACCACAAACTGCTGGGGACCTGGTCTGCAACCCAGGCATGTGCCCTGATTGGGAATCAAACTGGCGACTTTTTGATTCACAGGCTAGCCTCAGTCCCCTGAGCCATACCAACCAGGGCACTTTTGCTTAGTTTTTAATTCATTTGATAATTTTCATCTTTCCTGTAATTGAAATGTTGTTTAGAATCATAACTGTTTATTCATCTTAATATTTTTTGTTTTGCTTGTTTATTTAAAGGCAGTTTCTTTAACCAATTTTGTGTGCATTTTTTCAGAAATAGTTTTTGCTTGTATAAGTGTGTGTGTTTGTGTGTATATCTCTTAAAAAATACAAGTGAAATACTATTGCTCTGCATCTTGCTTTTTTAATCTAAAATTATATATCTTTAAGATCAATCCATAGCAACACATTCACATGTTTTTCTTCTTTTCAAGATGTTATTTTTAGAGAGAGGGATACGGAGAGAGGCAGAGAGGGAGAGGGACATCAATGTATGGTTGCCTTTCACCTGCTTCCAGCTACAGAGCTTGCTGGAGACCCTGGCTTGCAACCTGGTTATGTTGCCCTGGCTGGGAATCGAGCCAGTGACCTGTGGGTTCGCAGGCCGGCACCATATCCACTGAACCACCAGCCAGGGCCTCATTCTTTTTTTTTTTTTTTTATATTTTTTTCATTATTCTCAGAGAGAGGGGCAGGGAGAGAGGAAGAAAGGGAGAGAAACATCAATGTATGGTAGTCTTTTCACCAGCCTCCAGCTGGGGACCTGGCTTGCAACCTGGTTTTGTGTCCTGACTTGGAATCAAACCAACGGGTTTTGGGTTTGCAGGCTGGCGCCAATCCACTGAGCCACACCAACTAGGCCTTCTTCATTCTTTTCATGGATGTTTATAATTCCGTTGTATGGATATATAATTTATTTAACCAGTTCTCTTATTGATGAACATTTAAATTAATTTTAGTCTTGCTATCAGAAAAAATACTGCAGTGAATGTCTTTATTCTTATTTTTTCATATGGATAAATTTATGTGTAGCTTTACTTACCTAAAAGTGAAATTGCTAGGTCAAAGAGTATGTGCTTTCAAAATTTTTATAAATATTGCCAAATTATTTCCAAAGTAATTGGAAATTATATCATTTTACATTTTACACCGCAACTAGAGAGTGTGTGAGAGTGTGTAATTCCCTGTATCCTAACCAGCACTGTTCATTATAAAACTTTTTTTTGCCTTTCTGATAAGATAAAAATGGAAATGTTGTTTCCACCTGATTTCTTTAATTATGAAGGGAGCATGTATGTATATCTTGGTTTGTTTGTAAGTATCTGTACTCCTTTCTTTGTTACAGCCCGTTTATGTTGTCTATTTTTCTATTGGGTTACTACTTATTTCTAACTGATTTATAATAGCTTTCCTTGCAGACAATTTTAATATTTACACAGTTATATCTTCTTTTACTACTTTTAATGACTATTGGGCCTTGTCTGTCCCATGTATTTTCCTACTACTCTGTGGATTTTTTCCAATTTAATCTTTGTTCTGTTTAGAGCTAAGTAAAGAGTGCAATAGACATTGAGCTTAATGTTTTTCCAGATGTTTTTCCTAAACAACTTACCAAGTAGTCCATCTTTTCTCCCACATGATTTAAAAAAAAACAAAGCCCTTTATTCTAGTTAAGTAACGTGTGTTCAGAAAGTGGTTGTAAAGTTTTTCATTTTTTCATCAATCTTTTCTCTTTATTTCCCAATATAAATTGGATACTACTGCTCTGAGTTACAGTAAATCAGCTAAATGTGTCAGATATGTTTTTTCTTCCTGGGCAGGTTGTTGACTGACTTATTCCTTTGTCATCCAGAGAAGAGCATCCTATGGACAGGATATCCGGGATTCAGCTTCCCACCTCTGCCAGTCACCTGGCTTTTTGCCTTGGATAGGTTTTTTCTTCCCTGTCACATGAAATTTATGCCATTAGTTGCCAGCCCCCCTTAGGTCCCCTCAGGAAGATCCTACCTCCAGTGAGGCCTTCAGTGGCAGGGCCTCTGGGGCTCAGGGTTTCTCTCATGTGGCCCACAGCTCAGATGAAGTGATTCTGAAGCCCACTGGAAGTCAACTGACGGTGGAATTCCTGGAAGAGAATAGCTTCAGTGTGCCCATCCTTGTCTTGAAGAAGGATGGATTGGGGATGACACTACCCTCACCATCATTCACTGTGAGGGATGTGGAACACTATGTTGGTAAGCAACACAGAACCTCTTAACTGTGATATTGTTCAGTCTCATCAAGACCTGTGACCCTTCCCTTCCGTCTACTTTTTGCATTACCTTTCTAGCCATTTTGGGAATCTGATGTGAAGTGCCTGGCTCAGAGTCATTGTTTGGCAAAGCTAGAACTAAAATCCTGTTCTCTTTCTTTTCTTCCCAACTGACCACAAAACCCCAGGCTGATCCTCATTTTTCACCCGGGGAATTTCAGTGATATGGTGGTCTCACTGTCCTCTCTTGAGATAGAAAAGCCATTGACTTTTGCCCTCACATGCCATTTGTCTTCCAAGCATGAGTTTTGGGGGATAGGAGGAGAAAAAGTGAGGAAGCAGGACTCAGACAAATGTGTTGTACTATGAGAGAGGCTGTATGTTGGACAATTCTGTTGCCCTAGCAGTGCTGGACCAACACATATGTCTTCAGGAGAGTGTGAGGGATTCCTACACCCACCTCTTAAACATGCACATACAAATGCACTGTCTGATGAGAGAGGTTTTTAGCATAAGGTCATTCTAGGGACTGGTAAGGAAATGAGATACTCTTCCCCAGTCTCTGAGATCACTTGGTACAGATCCCATCTCTTTATTCCAGGTTCTGACAAAGAGATTGATGTGATCGATGTGGCCCGCCAGGCTGACTGCAAGATGAAGCTCGGTGATTTTGTGAAATATTACTACAGTGGGAAAAGGGAGAAAGTCCTCAATGTCATTAGTTTGGAATTCTCTGAGACCAGGTAGGAGGGCAGGGGTGAGTAAAGAAAGTCTGACAAATGTCTGAAATTTGTGATATACTGGGTATGTATTAGTCTTCCCTTCCTGCTGGTGGTTTCCTCCTTTGGGGTGTCAAGCTGGTTTATGTTTTTCTAGAGTAGATGCTCATATTATAAGCACCAAATTATATTTCTTCATTACAGTTTCTAGCATTGTATAGATTATACAGTAGCTATTTTGATTAATTTTTATGTCCTTTAAGACTAGGACAGTTTTCTTAGACTTTCTGATATTTAGAATGTTGCATGGTCACTTGTTTAACTCCCAGGATAGGTCCTTTGTCCTTAGAAGTAGATTTTTAAAAATTGACCCCATGTATCTGGTTCTGTTTTGCTTGCTTGCTTGTTTGTTTTGTTCACTGGTGTCCTGTAATGGGTGAGATCATATGGTATTTGTCTTTCACTGACTAGCTTATTTCACTAAGCATAATAGTTTCCAGTTCCATCCATGTTGTTGCAAAGGGTAGGAGTTCCTTCTTTCTTTCTGCTGTGTAGTATTCCATTGTGTAAATGTACCAAAGTTTTTTTGTCCATTCAAGCACTGATGGGCACTAGGCTGTTTTCCAGCACTTGACTGTTGTAAATAGCGCCACTATGAACATAGGGGTACATGAATACAATGAATAGACTTTCAGTGGGCAGAGGGGATGGGGGTGGGGGGGGG
>PVIW01012177.1:0-12781 GCA_004026585.1 Noctilio leporinus | reverse complement strand
AACATAAGAAAATAAAATTAAAAATTAAAAAATTGCCCCTAAATAATTTCTCTAAGGGTGAGGTTTCTTAGATTTAAAAAAGAAGAAAAAAAATCTTAGGACCTTTAAATGATTCTATCTGGATTCATGTACTTAATAGATATGTGTAGTCTTCTCTGTGCTCAGAACTGTGGGAGATCCCCCCTGAAATCATAACATATCCTTTCCACTTAGGAAGCTTATTGTCTGATTGTTTACTTCTTTAACTTTTAATTTTGACATAATTGTAGATTCATAAAAAGTTGCAAAAAATATGTACAGGGAGGTCCTGTGTACCCTTCAGCCAGCTTTTCTCAATGGCAATATCTTACAGTAACTATAGTACAATATATTGAACCCTTGCTGTTGGTTTTAACATGCAAAGTTAAGTGAAGGTGCTTAAAAAACTGTTTGTTTATACCTCACTTCACCTTTAAAGGCTCTTTCAAACAGCTTATTGAGATGCAGAGAGAGGAGAAAAAGAGAAACTTGGAATAAAAGGAGAATAAAGGTGGGGAAATAAGATACATCTGGTAGGTGATCTGCACACAAAATGCACATACAAACGTCTGGATAGTTGGTAGAGAAGGACTGTACAGTTTTCACTGAATTTACCGAAAGTCAGAACAAAGAAGGGAATGCAGTATTACAAGATTTGTGGTTTCACATAGGATAAAAGCAACCAGATGTTTGGGAGAAGCATTTCTTTACCTGGAACTGAGCCCAGAGAGATTTCTCTAATCATTCCTCATAAAGAAGACACTGTGAGAATGGAGTCAATACAATTAACTGTTAGAAACTTAGTGCCAAGTGGAGTGAGTGTGGGTTGGGGGAGTATGAACATGTAGTAGAGCAAATGATTGCCTTTGACTGGGGAAGGCAGTGGTGCCAGGACTTGGTACTTCTAGAGCTTATTGAAATGAGGATGCTGACCAGAAATAAATGTCCTATTGCTTTATCTGACTCTCATTGGGACAGAGGCATTTTATTCAGACTCAATCTCAATTCCTAATAAGTTGACATCTGCTCTCCATTCCTTCCTTGCTAGGCTTTCTAACCTTGTGGAGACACCCAAGATTGTTCGGAAGCTCTCATGGGTGGAGAACTTGTGGCCTGAGGAGTGTGCTTTTGAGAGGCCCAATGTGCAGAAGTACTGCCTCATGAGTGTGCGGGATAGCTATACAGACTTTCACATTGACTTTGGTGGCACCTCTGTCTGGTACCATGTGCTTAAGGTAGGAATGGATATGGTTTCTGGAGGCAGGCAGGCCTCAGACCACCCTGTTTGTTTCAAGTGGCAGCACAAAACAGGTTGCTGAGGCCTGCCTGCCTCCCAGATTCTATTTGGGTGACATTTTCATGTAATTACTCTGTCAGGGTTCGGTACTTAGTGGATATGCCATTAAACTATCTCTACAGTTGGTGCTTCATATTTTTTTTTGAATGATAACAGATGCCTAAAATTTTTCTCCAACTATTATCTTAATTGAACCAATATATACTCCTACTACTATGTATAGAGATGTTCACATTTATTGCAGAAATTCCTGGTAACGAGAAATTTACCTTCCCCCCAGCTTCATTGGGTATAATTTATGTACCATAATATTAAAGTTTTAAGTGTATAGTTTGATGAATTTTGACACTTGTGTATAGTTGTATATTCCACCACCATCAAGATAGAGCATATATAAGAAGGTTTTTAAAAAATGTTTTGTTTCTGGCTGGTGTGACTCAATGGATTGAGCCCTGGCCTGGGAACCCATGTGTCATTGGTTGGATTCCCAGTCAGAGCACATACACAGGTTGCAAGCCAGGTCTCCAGCAAGGTCCCCAGCTGGAGGCAGGTAAAAGGCAACCACACATTGATGTTTCTTTCACTTTCTTCCTCTCTCCCTACCCCTCTCTCTACAAGTAATGAATAAACTTTTTAAAAAAGTGTTTTATTTTTACTTAGAGGGGAAGGGAGGGAGGAAAAGAGGGAGAGAAACATTGATGTGAGAAACACTGATTGGTTGCTTTCTGTTTGTGCCCCAACCAAGGGGCTGAACTTGCAGCCCAGACATATGCTCTGACCAGGAATTGAACCACGGACCTTATGATTTATGTGATGATGCCCAACCAACTGAGCAACTCCGGCCAGGGCTGAGAAGTCATATTCTTTAATGTCAACTTTCCTATAGTTTCCCTTTTAGTTGTTACAATTTTGTAATTAGCATATCAATTGTTGATGACTTTAAAGAATATTTGAAGTCTGGAAAATAAATTTCTTAGGTAATTTTTTAAAGATTTTATTTATTATTTTTTAGAGAGAGGGGAAGAGAGTGAGGCAGAGAGGGAGAGAGACATCAATGTATGGTTGCCTTTCACCTGTCTCTAGCTGTGGAGCTGGCTGGAGACCTGGCTTGCAACCTGCTTATGTGCCCTGGCTGGGAATAGAACCAGCAACCTTTGGGTTCACAGGCTGGCACCTTATCCACTGTGACACCAGCCAGAGCTTCAGTGTGTATTTCTTAAACAAAGGTGTCTTACAGTATAGTTGGCAAAATCAGGAAATGAATATTGATGATCTGATTCAAATTTCTCTAATTGTACAATAGATAATTTCTATTCATTGCTTTTCTGCATTAAAATTTATCATGAAATACTGGTTAAAGTAGTCAAGCTGTAGGGTGGGGATATTTTTGTGCTGGTGGGTTTTTGTGTCTTTTCTTTCAAATTATCTGGTGATTATCCAAGCAAAATATAATTAGGAAATAAAATGTTCTTTTAACAGATAATCACCTAACACAAAATCTTTCAGAAGTCCTTGGGCAATTACTGAACTTTTAAACTTTTATCAGCTTTGATTGCAGGTGTGAGAAGGAATACTCTCTGTAAAGGCAAATTCAATTTTCTTCCCATCAGTAATGTGGCCTTAAATTCTCTTAGGGCTAGTAGTATTGATCTTTTCATCTATAGAGACCATTTTTCATTTGGCATTGCATCAAAAATAGGAGCCTTTGGTGTACATTTGTGCTAAGTAGAACAATTTTGTATGAAATACTCTTTCCAAATTATTTTTGTCAATCTTATGGAAGCTTAAAAGTAAAAAAGTGCTTTTTTTAAAAAAAGATTTTATTTATTATTATTAGAGAGAGGGGAAAGGAGAGAGGCAGAGAGGGAGAGAGACATCAATGTATGGTTGCTTTTCACCTTTCTCCAGCCATGGACCTGGCTGGAGACCTGGCTTGCAACCTGGTTATGTTGCCCTGGCTGGGAATTGAACCAGCGACCTTTGGGGTCACAGGCCAGCACTTTATCCATTGTGCCACCAGCCAGGGCTTGAAAAAGTACTTTTTGAAGTTTTCCAAATCTGCATAAAATGATTCTTGGATTGGTTTTGGAAAAAATTCTGGCATACTACATGGTCTTGGAGCATCCTTTTGGAAACCCCCCGGAGACTTTTCTGGAAACCCTTGGTGGTTTTGGTATTTCAACCTCTTTTTGTTTCAGGGTGAGAAGATCTTCTACCTGATCCGCCCAACCAATGCCAACTTGACTCTCTTTGAGTGCTGGAGCAGCTCTTCTAATCAGGATGAGATGTTCTTTGGGGACCAGGTCGACAAGTGCTACAAGTGTTCTGTAAAGCAAGGACAGACACTTTTCATTCCTACAGGTCTTTCCTGGGCCCCTCTGGAAGCGTTTGAGGAGGGTGGGATGAGGAAGAGAGCTGGTGGTACCAGAGCCAACCCCTTCCCATAATGTATTGATCTGATTATGTGGGACATCCCTTTCATGTCAGCTGAAGGCTCAGAACAGAACCTCAAGAACCTTCACAGGGTGGCCAGTGGGCAGCATGGTCACTTGGTAAGGTTACTGGTGGGGAGGCCCAGGAGGAGGTTGACAGACTGCTTTGTACTGGGCTGATGGCAACTTGGTAGACAAGTAAAGAATAGGACTCTATTCTATGACTCTATGGATAGTAACTGGGAAGCTGGCATTGTAGGCTGGGTTGAGGGTAGGTCTTTTTCCCCTAAAAAATACATGCCTAGGCTTCACCCTTAGAATTCTGATTTGTAGGTTTTGGGTGGAATCTGAGTGTGTGTATTTTGCAAAAGCCACTCCAGTTGCCTCAGTTTGGGAAAAGTTCACATCTTTACTATGTTGAGTCTTCCATTAACATAATAAGTCTCTCCATTGATTTAGATTTTTTCTTGATTTCTTAATTTCTTGCTTTCAGAATTAGTGTTAAATTTTCTTGAAACATTTGGTAGAGTTCTCTAGTGCAGTCTTAGGGACCTAGAGATTTTTTTTTTTAAAGATTTTATTATTATTTTTAGAGAGAGGGGTAGGGAGAGAGGCATTGACAGAAAGATGTCTATGTTTGGTTGCCTTTCACTTGCCTCCAGCTACAGATCTGACTGGAGACCTGGCTTGTAACTTGATTATGTGCCCTGGCTGGGGAATCAAACCAGTGACCTTTGGGTTCGCAGGCCGGTGCCTTATCCACTGTGCCACCAGCCAGGGCTTAGAGATTTCTTTTGGGGAACCTTTAATTGGTATCTAATTATACTAGGCTATTCAAATTATTTCATGATGGATGAGTTGTGATAGTTTGTGCTTCTAAGGAATTGATCCATTTTTTGTATATTATATTGATTATGCTGTTACAGTTATCTTGATTTCTTTTCCCTTTACTCCCCTGCCCTCCAGTTATCCCACTGATTTAGTTCATGTCCATGGGTCATGCATATAAGGTCTTTGGATTCAACCTTTCCTATATTATTAACTTCCCCCTGTCTATTTTGTGCCTACCAATTATGCTTGTTAATCCCTGTACCATTTCTCTCCCTTATCCCTCCTAACTGGTAACCCTCCAGATGGCTCCCATACCTATGGTTCTGTTCCTATTCTGGTTGTTTGCTTAGTTTTTTGTTTTATAAGATTCTGTTGTTGATAGTTGTGACTCTGTTGTCATTTTAGTGTTCATTATTTTGATCTTTTTCTTAAATAGGTCCCTTTAACATTTCATATAATAATGGCTTGGTGATGATGAACTCCTTTAGCTTTACCTTGTCTAGGAAGCACTTTATCTGCCCTTCCATTCTAAATGATAGCTTTGCTGGATAGGGTAATCTTGGTTGTAGGTCACTGCTTTTCATCACTTTGAATACTTCTTGCCTGCAAAGTTTCTGTTGAAAAATCAGCTGATGGCTTTATGGGAACCTCTTTTAGGTAACTCTCTGCTTTTCTCTTGGCTGCTTTTTAAGATGCTCTCTTTATCTTTAACCTTTGGCATTTTAATTATGATGTGTCTTGGTGTGGCCCTCTTTGGGTCCAACTTGTTTGGGGCTCTGTGCTTTCTGGACTTGTATGTCTATATCCTTCACCAAATCAGGGGAGTTTTATTTCATTATTTTTTCAGATAAGTTCAATTTCTTGCTGTTCCTCTTCTCCTTCTGGCACCCCTATGATTCAAATGTTGGTATGTTTAAAGTTGTCCCAGAGGTTCCTAAGCCTTCCCTCACTTTTTTCAATTCTTGTTTCTTCTTTTTGGTGTGATTGATTGCTTATTTCTTCCTTTTGTTCCAAATTGTTGATTTGAATCTTGGCTTTCTTTCCTTCACTGTTGGTTCCTTGTATATTTTTCTTTAGTTCTTCCTTTATTTTGTGCCCGTATTCAATGAGCTCTCTGAGCATCCTGATTATCAGTGTTTTGAGCTCTGCACCTCATAGGTTGGCTATCTCCATTCTATTTAGTTCTTTTTCTGGGGTTTTGTTCTGTTCTTTCTTTTGGGCCATATTTGATTCCCACCTCAATTTGGTGGTCTTCCTGTGTTTGTTTCCTGTGTATTAAATGGAGCTGCTTTTACTCTCTGTCCTAGTGGCATGGCCTATGTAGAAAAGGCACCTGTAAATTGTATGGGGCAGAGCCTTTGGTATTCCTCTGGGCAGCTTATTCCATTTCTGCTTCCACCACTGCCTCTCAGCATCACACTGCATCTCCTCACCTCTCCATAACTCCACCCCTCCTACTCATCTGGATGAATGTGCCTTCTTTAAATCCTTGGTTGTTGAACATCATACAACTCTTATTTTCTGATGGTTCTGAGTATAATTTGTGTTTGAGATCTGTCAAACACAAATTACATTCTTTCTAAAGTTGTATGTGAAGCCTCCATACCTATGCCTCCATCCCTATGCCTCCATCTTGACTGGAAGTCTCTGGAACAGTTTTGTAGATCAACATCATAACGATTTGGTTACATTGGTTTTGTAGAATGTTTAATATATGGTAAGGCAAGTCACTCCCCACTGTCCCTATATCCACCCGCTTTTCTCTTTTATAGTTTTCTGTTCCCAGGCATAATGCTTTTTCTACATTGAGCACTTAGTAACTGATTAGTGAATTGAATTTTCTTTTTAGAGATTTGAGTTAATTAATTTTCATCTTGGGAGAAATTTTCACAAATTCGTGCAATCTACTTAGTTCCACAAGTGTTGAGTGTTTACTGTCTGCCCTAGCATTGGGCTAGGTGCTAGTGACAAAAGTTCATTAGGTCATTTCAATATAATATTCTCATAGCCATAATAGAGGTATTCACCAGAAGTTTGGGTAGCACAGGGAAGAGTATTTAGTCTAGCCAGCGGTTTATTAAAATCTCAGAAGATTGGTACCTGAAGGGTAAGTAGGGACTGAACAAGGAAAGAAAGGCAGGAAAGACATCTTAGACATAGGGAAAGGCATAAGGAAAAAAAGCAAGGCTGTGTGGATCAGGTTATGGATACTAGATCCTAAAGATCAAGTGCTAGGTGCAGATGAAGTTGGAAAGGTAGGCAGGCTAAACGTACCCCGGAAGTGACTTGAGACCATTAAAAGTTTGTTTTATTTAATTATTAATGAAATATTTCAAAAGTACCAAAAGATATAAACTGAATATAAACACACAGATGTTCAGTATATATATCTTTTATATATCTTTTATATATACTGTGTGTTTTTAACTTAACTAAAATATAAATTATTACAAATATGTTTGAAGCCTCCTGTATACCTCTCCTCAGTTGTATTCCCATTTTTCCTTCTCAGAGCTAGCCATTCTCCTGAAGTTGCTAATTAGCATTCTTATGAAGTAATATATAGGATGCCTCATTAAGCAATATATCATATTATTTTACATGTTTTAATTTTTTAAAAGATTTTATTTATTATTTTCAGAGAGAGGAAGGGAAAGAGGCAGAGAGACAGGGAAACATCAAAGTATGGTTGCCTTTCGTCTGCCTCCAGCTATAGATCTGGCTGGAGACCTAGCTTGCAACCTGGTTATGTGCCCTGGCTAGGGAATCAAACCAGTGACCTTTGGGTTCGCAGGCCGGCATGTTATCCACTATGCTACCAGTCAGGGCCTTGTTTTACATGTTTTTGAATTTTATATAAATGGAATCATCATATTCTAGATATATTCTTCTCAACTTGTTTTTTCTCCGAACATTGTAATTGTGAGATCCATTTTGAAACATACAGCTGAAGTTCATTCATTTTACTTGTTTTCCGGTGTTCTGTTGTATGAGTATATGGCAATTTATTAATTGTTCTGTAGATGCACATTTCACTGAAGAGTTTTGAACAGGGGATGACATGGATATATTACTATTTTAGATATGTTGCTTTGCTTTGGGATGTGACAGATAGACTTTGGAGGTTGCAATTCATGTAAAGCAGTGTTTTGCAAATACTTTGGGCTCAGGACCTCTTTCTACTCTTAAATATTATTGAGGACCCAAAAGAGCTTTTACTTTTAGATTTATATTAATATTTACCATGTTACAAATTAAACAAAAAATTTAAAATATTAATCATTGAGAAATAACAGTAATAAGCTCATTATATATTAGTGTAATAATTTTCATGAAAAATATTTTCAAACCAAAAAATTTAGTGAGAAGATTGACATTTACATTTTTGCAAAGTTTTTAAATGTTTGCAACAACATTTAAACAACTGGATTCTCAAATCTGCTTCTGCATGTTGTTATATCATATAACCTCTGGAAAATTCCACTATACACTCATGAAATAATGACAGTGAAAATGACAAATGTACATTTTAGTATTATGAGCATAGCTTGGATATGCACTGAAAGAGTCTTAGGGACCCCCAGGGTTCCCTGGAGCACACCTTAAAAACCGCTGGTGTGGAGGAGCCAGTTTGGAGGCTGTTGTAAGTAGCCAAGATGAGAGATAATGAGGTGTGTCTAACCAAAGCTTTGGTAGGATAGATGGATGGAGAAGGGGAGGTGAATATGAGAGAAATTTAAGGAGGAAAATCAGAAGGTTCCAGAAGGTAGTATAGGGTTAAAGGCAAGGAGAATAGAGTTCCAGTTTAGGTGCATGCTTCACAACCAACCTATGAAGTGGACATTTAGCTAGAAATGACAGAATTTGAATCCAGATCTGTCCAACCTAAAAACTCTGTTTTATCTAGGGCAGAGTTAGAAGGGGTAGTTAGTCATGGCAAGGAGGCAATGTCCTCTTAGATACAAGGGAGAGATTTGTGAGGCAATAGAGAGATTTTGAAGTGGAGAGGAGAGAAGTAGGAATTTATTAACCGCATAGATTGCTCCAGTTCAGGGTTATAATGATGGCAGACTTCACTAGGATGAGAATTGGGAAAATGGAGTGACCTAAAACATTCTGAGTTAGAGTAATTTAGAATGTTCTGAGTCATTGCCAAGCTGACTGCTCTGAGGAGTTGTATTTGAGCTGAGTGGGCAGTGGAGATGTCTTCCAGCTCTGATTTTGCCTTATTGCATGGCAGGATGGATCCATGCTGTGCTGACCCCTGTGGACTGCCTTGCCTTTGGAGGAAACTTCTTACACAGCCTTAACATCGAAATGCAGCTCAAGTGAGTCCTGAGGTTGTGGTGATCCCAGGTTGGCCATTTCCAATTGCTAGAGTCCTTGGGTTCTCCCGTGCAGTGTGGAGTGCAGCATCGAAGCACACATGATCAGAAAAGAGTGGATACTGGTTCCTGGTCCTGTTCAGCATGAGGATAAAAACTTCTTCCCCACTTACTAGTTATGTGACTTTGGGCATGTCATATAACTTTTAAGCCCAGGTTTCCTAACCCATAAAAGTAGGGCCTTACATAGTAGTTGTGAGGATTAGAGATAATGGATATAAATCATCCAGAACAATAGTTGATACATAGTAGGTGCTCAGTAAAGGGGACCCTTATCAGTGTTGTGCCTATTTCCTCCAGAGCTTATGAGATTGAAAAGCGGCTGAGTACAGCAGACCTCTTCAAGTTCCCCAACTTTGAGACCATCTGTTGGTATGTAGGAAAGCACATCCTGGACATTTTTCGAGGTATGAAACCCTTTGCCAACCATTCCTTTCACCTTGATTCCCTGAGCATGTGTGTGTGCGTGTCTGTGCATGTAACCAATCACTTCAATCAAGATGCAGCACTATTCCATCAACACAAGGATCTTCCTGGTGCTACCCATGCACAGTCTTGCCCATTTTGTTTCCCTGTGCTGTGCATGACTTTGGAAACTGCTGATCTGCTTTCTATCTCTATAATTTTGTCATTTCAAGAATGCTATAAAACTGGATTCATATAGTATGTGATCCTTTTGATTGGCTTTTTTACTAAGCATTATGTAGGGTAAAGCATGGATTTAACTTTTAAAAAAGATTTTATTTATTTATTTTTAGAGAAAGGGGAAAGGAAGGAAAAAGAGAGGGAGAGAAACATTAATTAACTGCCCTTTGCATGCCCCCAATTTGGGATCTGGCTGATAACCCAGGCATATACCCTGGCTGGGAATTAAACCAGTGATCTTTTGGTTTGCGGGATGATGCTCAACCCACTGAGCTATATCAGTCAGGGCTGGATTTAACTTTTTATTCAGCAAAGCTGGCTAAGAAAATTGGATAATGGTGAAATCATCCCTATTTCCTACCAATTAAAGTAAGAAACTAGTCTGGATAGTGTGAGTTTCCTGAGAAATTTTGTTTCCCATAGGGGCAAGGCCCAGTCCTGATTATCCTGGCACCATGGTGCTGGTTCCAGGTATCAGCCCAGGTGGAAGCTCACCTGCTGTGGGTGTCCTTTTACCTGGTCTGCTCTGAAATAGAGTGGCTCCCTAATCAGACCTGAGATTCTTCACGGTGACTTGGCCAGGAGGAATCAGTATCTCAGTTGTAAAGAGCCTCAGAGGAGAGGAGGGATGGGGAGAATGAGGAAAAGAAGAGGAAGGGAGGGGATTGACTGTGGGAGAGGGGACCGGGGTGGGCAGGGCAGGGAAGAGCAATGGGGGACAACTAATAGAAAAACAATTTTAAAAAAGAAATGAAAAAAATAGGAATAGACTCACAGATACATAGAACAGACTGATAGTTGCCTGAGGGGAGGAGGTTTAGGGGGCTGAGTGGTAAAGATGAAGGTATTAAGAACTACAAATTGGTAGTCACAAAATAGTCACAGGTATGTAAAGTACAGCATAGGTAATGTAGTCAATTATATTGACCTCATGGTGCTTGGTGGGTACTTGAAATATTAGGTGGATCCCTTTGTAAAGTATTTGGTTATCTAATCACTATGTTGTACTCCTGAAAATAATGACTGTAAACAGTAATTGAAAAGTAAAATTAAAAAAGAAAACAAAGATATAATAATGAAAGGCATAAGAAAACCAAAGAACCACAGAGACAAGTCTCCTACCTTATACCTCAAGCCCCTATTTTGCCACCTAGACAGTCATTTAAGTTTTTGGTCTGAGGACAGATGACCAACTGCTTATTACTTGTTCTGAACAGCTCAGTTCAATAGAAAAATTTTATTGAGCCTAAATCTGGCTGTTGGTCATAACCTCTTCCTGGAGTAACTCAGAACAAGGGCATTAATGGCCCTTCAGATCTGTGTAGGTGGCAGTTGTGGTCCTCCTGAGTGTCACATTTTGGAACTCAAGAGGGGTAGTAGTGTGTTGGGAGAAGCACAGGCCTTGGATTCAGACAGACATGATTTCAGTATTGCCTTCTCAGTGTGTATGCCCTTGGTTAAATCTCTGCCTCTGTGAGCCTCAGTATCCTGAAGTATAAAATGAAGTAGTGATACTTGGCTTACAGGGTAGGCTATAAAGATTAAATGAGATAATAGGTGTCAAATGCCTGGAATGAGAGTAGATACTCATTAAATGAACACTATTATAAGAACTGAGATCTGGAGTTGTGTTTAGAACTGTGAGTATTTTCTCTGGTTGCCTGAAAAAAGTAACAAGCCCTTCACTTCCCTGCATGGCTTTGTTCACACTCTGCCTTCCTCTTTCACCCTCTAGGTTTACGAGAGAACAGGAGACACCCCGCCTCCTACCTGGTCCATGGTGGCAAAGCCCTGAACTTGGCCTTTAGAGCCTGGACAAAGAAAGAAGTAAATATACTTATTTTTCTACCTCCTCTAGAGTTCTGTCCCCCATAGGGACTGGCCTTGGGTAGATGTTTTGGGAAGGCGGGAAAGACCAGGGAGACTTGTGGGTTCCTGGTGCTAGAGTAGAGGACTGGACTAGGACTCTTTTGATTACGTTATCAAATATTTCTTTCTGATTATACAAAAAGCAATATGTACTTATTCTGGAGAATTAGAAAAATACAGAAGGAAAAATACCACTTGTAGTTTTAATACTCAGGGAATTAACATTAACATTTGGGTATATTTTCTTCTTATCTTTCTTACGTACATTTAAGAAACAATTGCTGTAACCCTGTACTTACAATTTTGTAATTGAATTGATTGGCTTATCTTAATTTTCCTGTGTCACCAAAGTTCTCCATAAACATTTAATAGTTACAGGACATTCTTCCTCAGGGATGTACCATCCTTAATGAACCATTTGTTTATTGTTCCTTCTTTTTTATTTATTCATTTCTTTGGGGGATAATTAATAGAAAATCATGCAATGAGTATGTGTTTGCATTAGTCTTTGTCCCTCATCCCTTGATTATTTCTTTAGGATATATTCCTAGAAGAACAATTACTGGGTCAAAGTATATGAAAAAAAAAAAAAGACTCTTGTTGCATACTGTCAAAATGGCTCTTTAATAATATATCAATATCCATCTATCCAGTTGAATGCTAAATAGCTATAAAAGAGATTAAGAAAGCTGTTTATGTACTGATTTGGAAAGATCTCTAGGATTTGTTAAGTAAAGGTGTAGAACCATGTTTATAGTGTGCTACCTTATGTGTAAAAGGGTGGGTGCGGAAACAACAATTATATTAGTTTGTGCTTGTATTTGCCTGAAGACACAATCTGGAGGGATGCAGAAGAAACTAATATAAGTGAAATTTGGGGCTGGCCTAATGGAGCTGATTAGGCTTTTCAATATATATCTTTTTTTTTTTTTTTTCAATGTATGGTTGCGTTTCACCTGCCTTCAGCCACAGACCTGACTGGAGACCTGGTTTGCAACCTGGTTATGTGCCCTGGCTGGGGAATCGAACCTGCGACCTTTAGGTTCGCAGGCCGGCGCCTTATCCACTGTGCTACCAGCCAGGGCTCAGTATATATCTTTTTTTTTTTTTTTTTTTTTTAATTTTTTTTTAAAGATTTTATTTCATTATTTTTAGAAAGAGGGGAAGGGAGAGAGGCAGAGAGGGAGAGAGACATCAATGTATGGTTGCTTTTCACCTGCCTCCAGCCACAGACCTGACTGGAGACCTGGTTTGCAATCTGCTTATGTGCCCTGGCTGGGGAATCGAACCTGCGACCTTTGGGT
>PVIW01012176.1:0-33470 GCA_004026585.1 Noctilio leporinus | reverse complement strand
ATCTTCCTCAGTGAGTTGTCTGTTCAGGTCCTTTGCCCATTTTTTAATTGGGCTGTCTGTCTCCCTGGTGTTGAGTCACATTAGTTCTTTATATATTTTGGAGATCAGACCCTTGTCTGAGGTATCATTGGCAATTATGTTTTCCCATACAGTTGGTTCCCTTTGAATTTTGCTGATATTTTCTTTAGCTGAACAGAAAGTTTTCAATTTGATATAGTCCCATTTGTTGATTCGTTCTTTTATTTCCTTTGCCCTTGGTGAAGTATCAGTAAACATATTTTTGCGTAGGATATCCAAAAGTTTACTGCCTATATTTTTCTCCAGGACCTTTATGGTGGCACTGCTTATATTTAAATCCTTTATCCATCTTGAGTTTATTTTGGTGTATGGTGTAAGTTCTACTTAGAGTAGAGTCTATCGACTCTACTGTTGTTTCCCTGTAAATTGTTCTTTATTTCAATTAGTGTATTCTTCATTTTGGACTGGATCTTTTTTATGCTGTTGATGTGCTCACTAAGTTCCTTGAACATTTTTATAACCAGTATTTTGAACTTTGTAACTGATAGACTGCTTATCTGAATTTTGTTTAGATCTTTTCCTGTTTGATCTGTTCTTTCATTTAAGCTATGTTTCTTTGTCTTCTCATTTTTGCTGCCTCCCTGTGTTTGTTTCTATGTATTAGATAGAGCTGCTCTGACTCTGTGTCTTGGTAGTGTGCCCTAATGTAGTAGGTGTCCTACAGGGTCCAGTGGCACAGCCCCCCCATCATCTAAGTGGGATACTCAAGGTGTGCCCTTTGTGTGGGCTGAGTACACTCTCCTTTTGTAGTTGAGCCTTGGTTGCTGTTGGCAGGTCAATGGGAGAGATTTACCCAGGCCAGTCAACTGCAAGGATTGGCTATGACCACTCCACCCTCTGTGGAGGATTAGCTGTGCAGGGGCAGGGTGGTGGTGCTCTGACATGGTCTATAGCTGTCCACTGGGTGCTCCGGCCCTGGGGTTTCCTGGGTGGTGCAGGCCAAGGTCAGCCCCCACCAGCGTCTTGCTATAAAGCAATCTGAAGTGGCTGCTACTTGTGCAAGCTTAGAGATTCCCAAACAAAGCCAAGCTGTGAATTTAGGGTGGCTGTTCCTAGTGTCCAGTCCGGGGCTCACTGAGGCCAGCTGTTACTTGTTTGATAGGATTTAGGAAATGGAGAAACATGAGCCAAGATCATCCATTCATATGGGTGGGCCAGTAAATTGGGTGGGCAGAGCCTCTGGGAAGCTCCAAGATGGGTCAAACAATGTTAGCCAGGTTGATAAGAGTCTCAGATATGGCACAAGCTTGCCAGCTCTGTGGAGGGAGTGTTTAGAAAAGAGACAATAGCCTCTGCTCATTTTGATGCCAGACCCTTCAGTTTCTCCCTGTAAACCACAGGTGCCTTTCAAGCTACTACTCTGGTGCTGGAGCTCAGAGGGATTGAGTTTGAGTAGGTGAACCCATGTGTAGGTCCTTTAAAAAGAGGTGCTTGGGGCTCCAGCAGTTCCTTCCACCGACTCAGTCCCCATGGGTTTTTGCAGCCAGAAGTTGTGGGGACTTATCTTCCTGGCACTGGAACCCCAAACTGGGAAGCCTGGGGTAGGGCTGGGACTCCAACCCCTGAGATATCCCTCCCAAATTTTTATGTACCACATGTGGGTGAGGGTCCAGCCAATTCCATGTCTGCACTCCACCTACCAGTATGGATGAATGTGGTGTCTTTAATTTCGTAGTTGTTAGACTTCCTTTCAACTTGATTTCTGATGGTTCTGAGTGATGGTTGTTTTATATTTTAGTTGTAATTTTGATGTGTCCGTGCAAAGAGGCGAGCCATGTCTGCCTACACCACTACACCAGAAATCTCTGTATTGTATAATTGAAAGTTGCTAAAAGAATAGGTCTTAAAAGTTCTCATTACAAGAAAAAAATACAATGAAATGTGGTGATGGATGTTTTAACTAGACATGCTGTGGTGATCATTTTGCAATACAAATATCTAGTCATGATGTTATACACCTGAAACTAATATGTTACATGTCAATTATATCTCAACAACAACAACAGCAGCATGGGCTCTAGAGCCAAACTGCCTGTGTTCAAATTCTTCATCTAAATCTTTTTAGCTGTGGGACCTCAAACAAGTTACTTAATCTTTCTGTGTGTCACTTTCCTCACTTATGTAATGCAATGATAGACCTACCCTGGAGGGTTGTTATGAGACTTATTTGGGTTAATAAATATAAAGTACTCAGAACAGTGTGTGACACACAGTAAGTTCTCAATGAGTATGTTATTTTAGCTTCCCCTCCCCTAATTATTCATTATGCTGCTGTAGAATTATCTTGCTAAATCATCTGAATAACTGCTACCAAGTATTGAGTGTCTACTATGTGCCAAACACTGTACTAGGCACTTTATATATAGCACCCATTTAATCCCTGTATATTACCCATAGTTCACAGATGAAACTAAAACACGGAGGACCTGGGGGTTGGGACATGCACACAAAAATTGAGAATTTTAGTGGTGTCGGGGTATATGGAGGGGTTCTTTGGTTTAGTTGGTCTAGTCCTGATCTGGGCCTGTTAGTAAGCTATTGCTAGAAAGATGCGATATAACAAGCAACACCAAATTCTCAGTGGTTTACTATGAAAACATGTATTTTTTTTCTGGCTCAGAGGTCTACAGATTGGCTATGGCTCTGCTCAGCTGGGCTGTGGGTTATGACTGAGCCACATCTACTCTTGTATCTCCTCATTATGGGAGCAACAGCTACCCAGGGTACATTCACCTCATGAGGGTTCACATGAAGTGCAAGGGCAGAAGTCAAACATATAGCACTTTGAAGGCCTTGAGTTTGTCACATACGCTAACTTTTCATTGGCCAAACCAAGTCACATGGCCAAACTCAAAGTCACTGGAGGCAGGGAAGTATACTTTTCTACTCTACTGGCAGGCACTGTCAGGTTACTGGCAGAAAAAGGAGAGAAGAATCGGGAACAATCATGCAGTCTAACACATGGAGTAGAAGCAGAGTTGTCCCGGGTGGTGAGAAGCACAGAAAAATATTTACCAATTAACTTTTAACATAAAACCTGTCACCTAGTAAATGTTCAATAAATTTATGAAGAAGGATGAAAGAATAGAAGAAAAAGGAAGGGAAGGAGAAAGAAGTTAGTTAATAGCCAGTTGCTTGTTGCAACTCAGAAGAAGTCATAAGGGAAAGAGTATAGAGATGGTACATACAAGACTGTACTAGCCCTTTGGATCTGCAGTGGGTTATCATCTAAGGATAAGGAGATTTTTGTGGCCCATATGGTTCCTTCTATCGGGATATGAGTTCAGAAACTTGGTACTTGAAAAGTTGACTATTGCCATACTAAAATGTTATTTAAACAAAACTATTTCCTTTTTAATTCTTCCCTAATATTTATCGAAGTTCTTTAAAGTGACAGCATGCCCCAACTTGCCAAAAAAAAAAAAAAGCCTTTTCTCCACGCTTAGGAAAGGTATCAATGTGACAAAAATTTTGGGGAAAGGTAATATTCAGGGCTGGGAGACACAACCACCTGGAAATTCACCCTCCAGAACTCAGCTCAGGTAACTCTCTGTGTGAGAGCAAGCTGGGTTCCAGTGCAGTGAAGGGACAGGGCTGCACCTGGGGACTTAACTATGCCCCCCAAAACAAGGTCCCAGTCTCTCTTTCCACCTCTCCTCTAGCTGCCTTCCTATATCTGATCTGTGCTGCAGTCAGAAAAATCTTACTTTCTAATGCTCCCTTTTCTAGGGAGCTTTCACTGATGAAAAAAAGGAACCTCTCCTCTTTTATCCCATGTTCACATTTACTTGTGCTTCTCTTACAGTACTTTTGTTGCTCTTCTTCCTGGTGGTGTTCTTTGTGCCCTTGTTTTACCCTGTGAACTCCTGGAGGCACATATGTCTGGCTCATCTCTGTATTCCCCAGTGCTTGCCAGAATCCCTACTATGAACACATTGAGTCATCCCCTCTCCACTCTCTTTTAGTGTCTCTACTATATGGCAGATGCTATATAATTGGGGGATTAAAAGTGCAGGCTCCAATGTTCTGGGTTTGAATCTCAATTCTTCCATTTCTTGTCTGTGGCTTTGGAGAGCTTACTAAACCCCTCTGTGCCCCGCCACCCTCAACTGTGAAATGGGAATGTACGGGAAATTAAATGACTTTGCAAATGCAAAAGATTTAAAATAGTGACTAACACTTAGTAACTTCTCAATATACCCTATTGACAATTACACAGAATCTTACTTTTTGAAATCTAGTTCAATTTCAGCTCAATGAATGAAAGAAAAACACAAGAAGTGAGTTTACATATTGACTCCAGGGTTCATGCTGGTAGCCAATGGCTCAGCTGTCTGGGCTTGGCATAGCTGTGAGTCTGTGAGCAAAAGCAGGAGATTTTCCTTTTCTTTTTACTTTTGTCCTAACTCAAATATTTCAGAGCTTATACATTCAGTTATGTACTTTATGTCAAGTGGATATTAAGATGTTTGAAATTTTAAAAAAATATCTGTTATCAGTATGGCTTAAATGCACTCACTGCTTCTCAACACCAGCTGCACATTAAAATCATCTGGGAAGATTTTTTAAATCTGGATGCCCAGGCTGTACCCCAGATCAATAACATCAGATTTTTCCAGAGTGGAGTCCAGGCATCTGATCTTTTTAAAGCTCTGCAGCATCTAGCGGTGAGACCCCTGAAAGGAATCTTCTGATAGGTAGATTGGCTTTTCAAACACCTCACTGAAGGTCACCAAATGTAGAAAAAACACCAATAAGAATGCTAACAAACTCATTTATACTTACTACACCCCATATTATTACAAATAGAAGTATGTAAGCCCATTTTCTTTTTTCACTGAGTTGTGGCAAATGATGAAGTGGCCCCAACAAGCAAAAGTACTTGGAGGCTCTGATAATTTGGCCCTTACCTCCCTGTTAACTTTCTGGATGTGGACTTAGGTTTCTTTTCTCAAGTGACCGGCATGATGAATAGATTGTCCCAAAAGCATGAGGCAATCCTGTTTATGGTGTTCCCTGCTGCTGTTTTTCTAGGAAATCCAGTTGTGTTCTAAGAAGATGATTACGTTCACCCTTGCCCCCAGCAAATCACTGAAAAGCTGAGCTAAAGTCAAAGCTTCACCAAAACAGTTTTGTAGAGATTCACACACAGGAAATAATATACAACTTCTGAGTCTCAAAGACTTTTATAAATGACTGCTGGATAAGCTGCCCAGCTAATATAAGTCACTTCTTATGAAGGCATACTTACATCATAACAATGCCTCATTTATCTGATTTCTCATAGCATAAGGAAACTCACATCCCATAATTTTTTTGGAAAATTGAAGCTAATTCCTTTAGATGGCCAAATCTTTATCAAAAAAGAAAGAAAGACATGATTCTAAAATGCGGTCCACACTGGCTGTTTTCTTTAATAGACAACACAGAAAATGGGAACTGGAAAGTAGGACTGCAAATGAGTTGCAATCCTCCAACTCAGTATGACTCAACCTGAGCACATCATTTTCCCTTGAAGACAAGCTCTGCTTCCATCCTCTTCTGTCCCAGGTGGAGGCACCACTGACCACACAGCTCCTCAGAGAACCAACCTCCACAACACCATCTCTCTTATGTCCACCCTATTCAGTCCCCAAACTCTGCTGGTTTTGCCACCTGAGTATTTCCTGAATCCTTCCCCTCATCTCCATCTCTACCACCACTACCCCTTTTATGGAGCTCACCACCAGCTACCTCTGCCTGAACTACTGAAAAAGCCACATCTCCACTCTTTATATTCACTCATGGTCTAGTTAAAGTACTCACCTACTCAGGTCATACTGTTGTTTGAAAATATTTCAATGACTTCCCATTGCCTTAAAAAAAAAAAAAAAAAAAAAAAAAAAACATGAAAAGAAAAGCCACAAACTGGGAGAAGATATTTGCAACATAAATTTTAAAATTAGTATTCAGGAAATATGAAGAACTCCTGAAACATCAATTCCAAAGAACCAATGCACCATGTTCATAGCAGCGCTATTTACAATACCCAAGTGCTGGAAACAGCCTAAGTGCCCATCAGTGGATGAATGGATCAAAAAAACATGGTACAAAAAAAAAAAAAACATGGTACATTTACACAACAGAATACTATGCAGCAGAAAGAAGTAACTCTTCCTACCTTTTGTGACAGCATGGATGGAACTGGAGAATATTATGCTAAGTTAAATAAACCAATTGGCAAAAGACAAATACCATATGATCTCACCTAAAAGAGGAACCTAATGAACAAAACAAATGAGCAAAATAGAACCAGAGGCATGGAAAAAAGGAACAGACTGTGACCAGAGTGAAGGGGAGGGAAATAATGGTGGAAAAAAGGGGAAGGGACTAGACAAAGAACATGTATGAATGACCCATGGACATGAACAACAGCATGGGGATTGTCTATGGGAGGGAGGGTAGGCTGGGCAGAGGAGGGCAAAAGGGGAAAAAACTGTGACAACTGTGATAGAACCACAATAAAATATTCACACACAAAAAGGAATTCCTGGATGTAGATAAAAGACAAACACTAATATAAAAAAGTGGATAAAAGACTTGAACAGCCATACAAGCATGTCACAGAAGAAATATAAATTTTAACAAACATGAAGAGATTGGTTGACTTCATTAATAATCAGGGCAATGCAGATTAAAACCATACTATGTTATTCATACACCCCTAATAAACAGTAATTAAAAGGGAAATGAAATTAACTGTTGGCAAGGATGTGAAAGCAATTGGACCTCTCCTACACTAATAGTGGAAGTATAAGTTGGTATAACCACTTCAGGAAATAATTTGGTATTATCTAGGAAAGTTGAAGATGGCATAGCATCCCAGTCCTAGGTGTATATGTTAGAACTAGGACATTTGTTGATGAATATTCATAGTAACAATGTTTTTAATAGTAAAATAATTGGCAAAACTCCAAATACTCATCAATATGAGAATGCATGAATAAATTATGGTTTATACCTAAATGTAGTGAAAATGAACAAACTACTGCTATATAGAATAGCATGTGTGAATCTTAGGCATTCAATGTAAATGGAAAAAGCAAATCTCAGATATCATACAATATGATTACATCCATATAAAATTGAAAAACATCAAAACCTAAACAACAGTTTCTTTAGAGATACAGAAGTATGTGATAAAACTACAAAGAAAAGTGCATTGATTACCTCTGAGGTGGGAAGGAAGGCCATTGGATCTGGGAAGGTCACATGGAAGCTTCAAATGTATTAGTGATGTTCTCATTAAAATGAATAGTGGTGCTGTGTGTTTCCATTGTTATTCCTTATAACTTAAACACATTTTATAAAGACAATTTTTAATCTTTTCAATATTTAATAAAACATTTTAGATGAGAAAAGTATAAAATTGGAGGCTCAGATCAGAAGTCAAACAACTAATAAGAGTTACAAAAAGAGATACAGAGAAAATATTCCCTTAGAGGTAATTATCAGAGAAATAATATAAGAACAATATCCCTCAAGGAATAAAGGATGTAAGTTTCTAGATTGAATGAGTATGCCAAGACATATCAACATGAAGTTTCAGACTACTGGAATACAGAGAATGTTCCAAAAGCATATATAAAGTATTAGGAAACAGATGGCCTCAGATAGCAATACTGAAAGCTAGCAGGCAATAGAACATCACCTTCAAAGTATATAAGCTCAAGAAAGTACAGCAGGATACGTTCCATCAAAAGAAGGAAAGATGGGTGGGTGGGGAGGGGGACAGAGAGGAGCAAAAAGGGGATGGATGTAATACAACAACAATAAAATTTAAAAAAAAAGAAATAATAATAACAATAATAAAAAGGAGGAAAGAAACTGAGTGAGACGTGGGGTCAGAAATTAGTACTCCAACCCAGGCTGGAGGGAGTGAAGGAGGGCCCTGGAGAAGCCCTGCATTAGGGCTTAGGGAGCAAATAATACAACTGGACTGGGGTGATGCCTCCATGAAAAATGGAACTGAGACATTATCTAATGTGTGAAACAACATTTAAAGGAATGTTAAAGATTTCTTAAGAGTTTAGAGGTGAGTTGATGAGAGATATATTTAAAAAGCAAATAAAAAAATGAACAATTAATAATTCTGAGAAAAAAGTTAGATTGGATATAAAATATAATCACTGTCTAGTGCCTACTATCAACAACATCTACATAGTTAAAATAATATAAACACTGAATACTGATTTAACCAAACTCTATGTTATAAATATATTTGGGGTGGGAGGGAAGAAAATTGTATGTTTAGGGAACTGTTTGAGATAGCTAAATCCTAATCTTCAAAAATAACTAATCAAATAGATAATTCTAAAATTAAAGACTTAAATTGGCCCTGGCTGGTGGCACAGTGGATAAGGTGCCAGCCTGCAAACCCAAAGGTCACTGGATAGATTCCCATCCAGGGCACATAACCAGGTTGCAAGCAGGTCTCCAGCCAGGTCTGTGGCTGGAGGCAGGTGAAAAGCAACCATACATGGATGTCTCTCTCCCTCTCTGCCTCTCTCCCTTCCCCTCTCCCTAAAAATAGGCCTTCAGTGGTCAGGGGGAAAGGGGTTGGGGGGAGGGGGGAGGCAGAGGCAAGAAAGGGGAGCAGCTTAGACAAGAACCTAGTATAAAGGAACCATGGACATGGACAACAGGTGGGATTGACTTTGGGGGGAATGGGTGGGTGGGGAGGGGGACAGAGGGGAGCAAAAAGGGGATGAATGTAATACAACAACAATAAATTTTTTTAAAAATAAAAAATAATAAATAAAAAATCTTTTAAAAAACTTAAATTGAAATAATATTCTATACAGAGATATATGGAGAATTATCAGAAGAAACAGGTAAAAATGTGAAAGTAGTTGCTTTTGGGAAGCAGAAACTGGAATTGAGAGGAAGGAGCAGGTGGCTGCAATCTTTCTGTTTGACTAGTTTTTAAAACAATATATTTATATAAAATTAAAACAAAAATAAATTCCATGTTAGCTATCTTGATAAAATTTTGGATTACTCAGGTATAGACATTTGTCAACACTCAGTGAATATATACTTTAAGATTTGTATATTTTGTTATATGTACATTTTACACCGAAAGAAATATCAATAAACAAATACTGAATTCTAATTAATGACATGCATGCTGGTGTAAGTTACTTTAAAATACTTCAAAATATAAGATGGATGAATTAATAGATAGAAATATGGATAAACATGTAACATAAACAAGTATAATAAAAGGTTGATGGTAGACTATGAGGTGGGTATGTAGGGATTCACTGTAAAATTCTTTCAACTTTGCTGTGTGTTTGAAGATTTTTATAATAGAATATTGGAACAAATAAAAATAAATGCAGCACTAAAAATAAATTCAGGACAGGATGTTCTGAATTCTGGTGTACAAGTTAGGTAAACTTTAATCTTAAATGGCCACTTACTTCCCAGAAGCACCTGTAACTAGTTGACTCACGGATGACGGTCAAACCAAAGAGGGCAGTGGCACGTGAAAAGTGAGGGCAGGCTGGTATTTCTTGTTGGCATTTTTACCAGTTTCCTTACTGGATATGTGTGTAGGCTATGTTGGTTGTTTTAATCTCTCTTAACAAGATTTGTTTTCTGGTTATGAATATCCCTAATTTTAACGTGCTCATCTATCTCTGCATTCTAACTGAATTGTAAACTCACCGATGCTATAATTTGTAACCTCCTGGGTCACACACCCAATGATTCATCAATATCAATTTTGCTCTAATACACCACAGAGGAAAAGTGGCTCCCTGGAATAATGGATTTAGGGAAAGTGTAAACTCCTAGGGTTTGGATCCAATCTAGTCATTCTGTAGATGAAGAAACTGAGGACAAGAGAGATTAAGTGACATATCCAGTGATATAGCTATTTATTGTGGTTATCTTTGTGTATTTTTATTCTTTATGCCATTTTAAACTATTCAATATGCTAATGGGAGAAATGCACATGTGCTTGAATAAACATTCGCCCTTTCCCCAAAAAGGTGCTTTATTTAAAAGAAACTATGGGCCTTAAAAGTCTCTGAGATCCTACCCAACCCATTGTGGGGTGAAACGGGAGCAGGGAAATAAATGCAGGTGATGGAATGTTCCCCCATAGTCAATTTACAAGTTCAATGAGAAATATCTGTGATAAAAGTACGGGTGCATGCTACATTGTGAATGAATTTACAGCACATTATGCTAAGAAGCCAGAAACAAAAGGTCACATATTGTAAGAGTCCATCTATATGAAATATCCAAAGTAGGTAGGCACATCACACAGAAAGCAGTTTGGTGATTTTGAGGGCTGAGGGGAAGACAAATGAGGAGTAACTGCTTACTAGATATGGGGTTTTATTTTGAAGTAAGGAAAATGTTTTGAAACTAGATAGAGGTAGTGATTATGCAACATTGTGAATGTATTAAGTGTAACTGAATTATTCACTTAAAATGGTTCATTTTGCCCTGCCTGGTAGCCAGCCTGCGAACCTGAAGGTCATTGATTCGATTCCCCAGCCAGGGCACATGACCAGGTTGCAAGCCAGGTCTCCAGCCAGGTCCCCAACTGGAGGCAGGTGAAAGGCAATCATACATTGATGTCTTTCTCCCTCCCCCTCTCTCTAAAAATAATAAATAAATAAAATTTTAATGGTTAATTTTATGTTATATAAATTTCACCTCAATAAAGAAAATATATCTCTAGTGAAATAGAGAAAAATGTGGTAAAACCTTAATAATTGGTGGATTGGGAATTCATTGTAATATTCTAGCAATTTGTGCAAAATAAAAAGTTGATCTCAGTAAAATATCTCTAGAAAAGAAATAATTTAATGAGATTGCTAAATTGAGGTTGAAATTAATGTAGTAGTTTATATCATCATTTGATCACTGGCATGTCAAAATGGGAACAACTATTACTGTGTTGGCCAGTAAGGTTTCTAATAATGAAAATTACTTTTTAGAAGAGTCACAATGCAACACTGTTTAACATAGGAGCTTATTAAGATGTAAATTTCTGAACATCAGTGCTGTTTACTGGGTTGTTCTGAGCAGGTGGTTATTAACATGTGATTTAACTGAAATATCTGAATTTTTAAAACTAGATGTGTTTATTTTGGCTTAGTCACCATCAGATGAGTTTTCCACATCTACTGATGTTCAAAAGCAAAGGGTGCAAACTGACTGAGAGTGTAACAGGAGAAACAATAGGGGTCAGGGCAGTCACCTGTATCAGTTAAAGAATGTTCTGACTCAAACAATAATGCAGAAAAGATAACACTCCATCTTGGAACCTCAAGAGAGGACAGCTTGTCTGCCTCCATTACACAGTGGGCCGGATGGACTTAATGCCTCCCTGGCTCCCTACAGGCCCATGATCTAATTGTAATTTCCCATCCAACCATCTCTGAGGCCTGAGAGGTTCAATCAGCCTGTCTACACAGGGTGGGAGGTTACTTGTTTTTCTGACTAAGATGCACCAAAAAAGCACACAAAGATACATAAAGTTACACAACACTGGCACTATACTTAACACTACCAAACTGTATACTTACAAGTGGTTGAGATGGTATACTTAATATTGTAATTTCTTTTACTATCATAGTTTAAAAAAGACACATAAGACCCAAGTTTTATTTTTCATGCGGCAGACCTAAGAATCACTTTCTTTTTGTCCAAAATAGATAATGTGACTTAACACTTCTATAAATCCTGATGGGTCTGAACATACTCCAAATGAAACATGATTTGCTTAGCAGAGGGAAGAAAACATAGACAAACACTTAGGCCTCTGCAAAAATCTCTGCTGAGCCAGCAAAATGGACGTAAGAACAGATTAATGGCAGAAGGATATTAAAAATAGAAAAGAACTATTGATTTGAAGGTGTTACCTCAAGAGATAAGTACCAGTAAAGACTGGACAGCAGTGGCCTCTATACCTCAAATGATGATGTGAACTAATCTATTCTACTTTAGGGTTTACTCATGCTTTTGAGATGCAGTTTATTGTTTATCTACACACTGCTTGGGGACTTAAATCATTAAAGGGCATGGAAGGTTCAGTTCATAAATACAACTGTTGTGGGATGAAAAATGCAAGAATGCTCTACTTAAATAACTGAGTGTTTTGGGTTTTTTTGCACAGTCCCAGAATTTTGATCAAGCACATGAGAACAAATCCATGCTAATAATGTCTTTATTATTCATCTATTATAAGGAGATCATCATAGAGATTGTAGAGCTGTTCTGTCGCCTTTGGGAGCCACTATAAACACAAGGCTTTCAAGCACTTGAACTGAGGTGTGCTGTAAGTTCAATGTACACAACAGAGTTCAAAGATTTAGTATGAAAAAAAAAACTGTAACATTTCATTAATAATTTTTATATTGATTATATGTTGAAATGATAACATTTTGGATATATTGGGTTAAATAAAATATAGTATTGAAATTAAGTTCTCATTTTTTAAATGTGGGTAGACAACTTCAAATTGTATTGTGTATTTAGCATCATATTTCTATCGGACAGCTCTGTAAAGACCATTTCAATTTTCTATCCCATTTCTCTTTAAATGTGTCTATGTGCTGCATGTAAGCCTATACATGTGTAAATAATATTCTGATAACCAAAGTAACATATATGTTCTCTTTTAAAAAGAAGAATATGTTAAAAAAACACTAAGAAAAAATACCCAGAAATAAACATTTTTCCCTCTATAATTAAAATGTTTAAGCATGACTTTTGTGAACACATTTACTTACATTAAATATTTCACTAGTAAATAAGTCTACACGAAGTAATGTTGGCCCTGCAGTTGATTGAGACAGGCCACTTGAAATTGCTTTTGTTCCTTAGACCTTTTTCCCAATGGATTTCTCCTCCATTTAGGTTCATTTGGTTGGAGTAAGAAATGTAAAATGTAAGTCACTGTACTTGGCCCTGCAAATCTCGGGGATGGGTTAAAAACAACTGTATCAGTTACTAGGTGAAAAGTGATCTCTGTTTAAAAAATTACCAAGGATCAGAGAAAAATTACACTGACTGTCATCATATCAATAGGACTGAGTTAAAGAAGCAAGAGTCTTAAATAACATTGGATTGGTACAATTTTAGCTGAGATTTTTAAAATCACCTTCAGAAAGGTGATTTAAAAATCACTTCTTGTCTAGCTTTAACATGACAGTGTAACCTACAATAACGGTTGGTTAGAATGGAACTTTTCCCACCTCGGAGTCAGCTGAGGTGTCAATACTGCAGATATCAGATACTAAAGTGGGCAGAAGGTGAAACCCCATAGGCAGAAATCACAGGGGAGATTTGGTTTCTATGATGCTGGGACCCTCAACCAGAACAAGGGCATCAAAATAGGTCAAGGTGTGAAGAGGTCTCTTTGGAGAGAATTTTTGCTGTGCTTTAAGGGTGGAAGGACCACAGCTTTTTTTTTTTTATTGTTGTTGTATTACATCCATCTCCTTTTTACTCCCCTCTGTCCCCTTCCCCACTCACCCATTCCCCCACAAAGTCAATCCCACATGTTGTCCATGTCCATGGTTCTTTCATACTAGGTTTTTGTTTAAACTGCTCCCCTTCTGTGCCTCTTCCTCCCCCCTTTCCCTGCAACCCTTCTCCCTGCCTACTGAAGGCCTATTCACTGTATTCATATATCTGGTTCTGTTTTGCTTGTTGTTTGTTTTGTTCATTATTGTCTTGTAATGGGTGAGATCGTACGGTATTTGTCTTTCACTGACTGGCTTATTTCACTAAGCATAATACTCTCCAGTTCCATCCATGTTGTTGCAAAGGTCAGTATGGAGTTTCCTTAAAAAACTAAAATAAGGTGCCAGCCTGCAAACCCAAAGGTTGCTGGTTCGATTCCCCAGCCAGGGCACATAACCAGGTTGCAAACCAGGTCTCCAGCCAGGTCTGTGGCTGGAGGCAGGTGAAATTGATTCTTCTCTCCCTCTCTGCCTCTTTCCCTTCCCCTCTCTCTGGAAATAATAAATAAAATCTTTAAAAATAAATTAAAAAAAAAAAAAAAACTAAACTAAAAATGGAACTGCCTTTTGATCCAGCAATTCCACTACTAGGACTATACCCGAAGAATCCTGAAACACCAATTCAGAAGAACCTACGTACCCCTATGTTCATAGCAGGACCACAACTTTTGTCACTGTTAGCCGTGTGGAAGAGACTGTTGGAGAGCCACTTGGGCGCTTTGGAAAGCTTCATGCAGAGATGCAGAGAACTCACACCTAGGAAGGCCCAACATTTCCACTTCCTCTCCACTCCCACTCTAACCCCCAAGGGGTGAGAGTAAAAATAAAACGAAGATGTTATTCTTCTCTAAATGATGTCTGTATCATGATGTGTGATTTCTGTAGATAGAGATTCCTCAAGACCCAATAGGAGGAAAAGTCTTTTTTTTTTTAAGATTTTATTTCATTATTTTTAGAGAGAGGTGAAGGGAGAGAGGCAGAGAGGAAGAGAGACAGGCAGGTTGCGTTTCACCTGCCTCCAGCCACAGACCTGACTGGAGACCTGGTTTGCAACCTGGTTATGTGCCCTGGCTGGGGAATCGAACCTGCGACCTTTGGGTTCACAGGCCGGCGCCTTATCCACTGTGCTACCAGCCAGGGCTGGAAAAGTCTTTATTGGAGAAATTTTAGGCAGGGAAATAGATAAAGGGGGAGATAGCTGAAGAGGTGGATAGGTGCTCTGCCTCTCATTCTGCTCCTCTTTCTTTATTTTTACCTACCTTTCTCAGATAAAATTGCTGCCTTAATTTTGGACCTAAGATATTCTAGGACAAATGCACTTTTTAAAAATAGAAGTGAAGATTTTAGAGAACATGTCTTTCAAGTATGCTTAGGTAGGCATCATTCATGCTTTCATTCATGTGTCCAGTGCTAATATTGTTGTGGAACTTTTAAAATATGGCCACACTGGTTCGATTTCCAGCCAGGACACATAACCAGGTTGCGAGCCAGGTCTCCAGGCAGGTCTGTAGCTGAAAGGCAACCAGACATTGATGTCTCTCTCCCTCTCTGCCTCTCTCCCTTATCTCTCTCTGGAAATAATAAATCAAATATATTTTTAAATAAAAAAAATAATAAAAACTATGACCACAAATTGTTTGACACTCCTCCCTCCCATAAAATGGTAGGGCCTAATTCTCCCCTTCTACCTCAATCTGGGCTGTGGCAGAAGTGATGCTATGTGAGTTCCAAGACCTTTCCAAAAGAAGCCTTGCAGTTTCTGCTTAGTTCTCTTTGAGTACCTGCTCTCCAGATGCCTTCCTCTTGGGATCCGAGCAACATGATGTAAGAAGCCCAGGCCAAATGTTAGGCTGGATGGACTCACCAGCATGCCTGTTGGGCACTTAACAAGTAAATTAGCTTATTCCCAGTCAAAATGAAAATCTAGTATGTAAAATCAAACTTTGGGAGAAGGTTGAAGGTCAGCAGGGCAATCAAGATTTGCTTCCCAGACCCCAAATTGCATCAGAGGAAGAGTCCAAGTATAGAAACAAGCACTAGACTTCATGCACTGGAGACACATGAGAGCAAGAGGAGAGCATAGTTGGCATGGAAGACTAGGTATAGTGCTTCACACTTTGGTGCCAAGAGTGAGGTCTAATGCCCACAGCATAAAACAGTTCTGGACCAAGACATGCTGTCACTCAAGTTAGACTAAGAATTTGGTGTATTTCAGATGATATACTTTAAATGTTAATGCTACAGTCTTTTAGTGGGGAATCAGAGCTGGCACCAAGATAATTTTTTTTCATTTCCACTGTCTGCTTGGCTGGAGTGGGACCAATTCATATTTTGATGATTATAGAAGTAGTCATATGTGGAGATCTGCATTAAATGGTACCATATTTCTGATTTCCATTGGAAATATCATCCTTATAGATTTGTTGCTCATTGTACTTATCAGTTGGCTTACCTTTAACTAGGCATTGAAGTTGGAGGATCCCAGAATACAGTATCTACTGACTGCCCTGGTGTGTGAATAGCCAAGGGTTGTTGTGTGTGTGCGTGCCCCTCCTTCTGAACAAGATGGATTCCGCCAGGTTGGGATGTACAACAGAACAACTGGTCCTATGAGAATCATCTAAGTTTTACCACTTGAGAGTTTAGGACTTATTAACTTTTATCTGTTCTTTTCCCTTTTTCTTCAAACCTCAGAACCTGGATTTAGAAGTCAGCAAACATGGTAAAGTCATGTCTCTTTTCCTTAATGGCTATATGACCCTGAGCAGATTACCATTAAATGGTGGCTTCTTGATCTATAAAATGGGAATAATGACATTTCACTCATAAGATAAAATAGCATATTGACAGCATTTAATGTGATTCTTGGGTCATAGTAACCCTGAGTAAGTGGAAGCTATTACTCTTAGAATTAAAGGTACTAAGCAAGGGCTATGAACAGCCAGATGCCACCAGAACTAGGGTTTATGCTCATTTCATAGCATTGTGCACAAGATCTATAAATAGAGAGTTAAAATACAGAATAGGCTGTAGACTTAACTAAACCAACCCACTTAAAATGGTCCATCATTTGCTATTTTACAAGGTACTCAAGAGCTAGTTGACTCTCTTCCAGATACACAGATGGACTTTCCTCATCTTAAAATAGGCAGAATGACCTTGTGGACCCAAGCTGATCTGGCTTAAAACCCCAAGCATTTCTTATTTCTACATAAATTAATAATTCAAGATAATTTCTAAATAACAAATTTCCATTTCACTAAAAACAGGAATCCACTAATGGATGCTTCTAAACTTAGCAACCACTCCAGAGGTATTATCAGTGGGTTTTGTTTTCTCCCTCATAATGCACACTGATGGCCAGGCAGTGGCAGCCTTGCATGCTGTCAGATACAACTAGGTAACAGTCCAGGACCACCTTCTTCCTGAGCTATAGATTCTAATATTGTTATAGTGGACTTTTAATCCCTTCATTAGCAATGAAAAAGTAAGGGGTAAGAGTTCTATCTTCTGACATCAATAGTTTCTAGCAGCCTAATAAGACATCCTAGGATGCCTTCCAAAACTGATGAGCTCAGCTGCTGTTGGGAGTAACTGAAGAAAATGTTCAGCATAGCTGAGATAAAGATAACACAACAGCTCTTTCCTGAACTACTCATGGATCCTGAAACTGAATTGCACTTGGAGTTTGTCTTTTGTTTGTTTGGACTGGGAAATGCTTCTAACTCTCTCAAAGCGGAAAGCTTTTTTTTTTTTTTTCCTCCCTCCCACAGCCTGACATCATTGGGTTCTATGGAAGTC
Source organism: Noctilio leporinus (assembly GCA_004026585.1). NCBI lineage: Eukaryota > Metazoa > Chordata > Mammalia > Chiroptera > Noctilionidae > Noctilio > Noctilio leporinus. The sequence continues at coordinate 16,062 of PVIW01012176.1, read as the reverse complement.
TATGTCTATGGAAGTGTGTGCTTTGGTTAATTATTAGATTAATTTCTAGGCCTATATTTTAACACTTGAAAGGAAAAAAAGTAACAACCATATATATTATTTTACAAATATGATACACTTTCCTCCGTTTTCTCCCTCCACCAAACGCTACTCCAACATGGCCATCTGGGGGAGTCTCAGGACATTTCTGTCCAGCTATCATCTTCCTGTGGGGCAAAACCATTTAAAGTGAGAGTTTTACCTGTGCCTGAATATTAGCTCATGTGTTCCAGCTGGTTTGAAAGCAAAGCACATGCATGCTGAAGGCAGGAAGGCAGGAGGGAGATGCAGAAGGCCCAAAAGTTTAAATGCAAAATGATGAGATTTAGAACTTCAAATTTTAGGATCAAAACCAGCAGCAGTAAGTACAACTCCAAACCTTTGCTCCCAGTTCTTACAGCAGGCAGCAATGTGTGGGCCCATAGCCAATAGAAGAGTGTGTTGAAAGGGGCTGTTATACATTTAATGGATGTATAGACAAGTATGCCCTGCCTCACTCTCTGGGCCAGCCTATGCCAAGATCATAGATATGGCTCCCTTTCCTTTCATTGGAACTATTGAAAATACATTATGCAGTCTAGGGCTGGCTATGCCATTTGCTGGGCCTAGTGCAAAATAATAATGCGTGGCCCCTTGTTCAAAAAGCAGAAAAGGACTCTGACTGGTGTGGCTCAGTTGGTTGCACGTTGTTCCACAAAATGAACGTTTGCTGATTTGATTCCCAGTCAGGGAACATGTCTAGGTCAAAGGTTCAGTCCCCGGTTGGGGCATGTGTGAGAAGCAGCTGATGGCTATTTCTTGCTCACATCACAGATATTTCTCTCCCTCTCTTCCTCACTCCTTTGCCCTCTCTCTTAAAAAAAAGAAAGCAGAAAAAGAGTGCTCTTAAAGGTATTTAATACCTATATCTATAATAGATATATAAAACATTTCCTTTCCTCTGTGTTCTCTTTCTCTCCCCCTCTCTATCTCTCTCTTCTTTTTAGTTCCTATTCAATGTCACACTAAACCCTCACAAGCTCCTGGGGATCCCATTCTGTGATGTGGTGGATGTGGTCCACTGGCTGCCAGATTCCACCTCCCACCAGCCACTGGATCCAGTTAGTCCCGCCCTAGCTGGGAAGTCAATCCCTTTTCCCCACAGCACTGTCCCAACACATGGCAGATAGCCAACCCTCAAGGGATTGCAATTTCCACACCTGGATTGGGGGTGGGCGAGAAGCTCATACCTACCAAGTCGCCTGCTGAATCTACCATGGTGCTGCCAGCCCAGGGTGGGGAGGACTCCTGCCATGTCCCACCTGAGACTTCGTACGAAGCACATATCCAACTCTCTCCCCAACCCCGACATTTCTGGCACCTTTGTCCCCCCAATCCTTTACCTCACTCTACCTATACCACTCCACCCCATCCCTCCAATGCTGGGTACTGTCAAGGTAGAGGGCAGGGGTGGTCACAGAGCAGAGGGGAGGCCAGGCAGGATTGAGGTTCCAGTGGATAAAGGAGAGTGGTTAGTCAAAACTGGGGTGGTGTTGGCAGGAGATAGACTCACAGTGGGCCAGGCTTCAAACCTCTGCCCCACACATGTTCTATTGTCTCATAGGACTTACAAAACACAAATTCAAGGAGCTAGTATGAATGAGCCATGGACATGGACAATGAGGGATGGATTGACTGTGGGTGGGGCAGGAGAGACCAACAGGGAAAAAATTAAACAATTATAATACAACAACAATAAGTTAATAAAAACACAAATTCAAGGACAAAATTAAGAATTTCAATATGACAACAATAGAGAGTTAAACCACAGTCAGGGCCCTTCTGAGCACAGGGCCTTATGCAACAGCACTAATCAGACACCCATGCAGCTGCCCATGCTATATGGTCTTCAAAACTGTTCCAAAAGGAAGCCCTCCAGGGGTGACACTAGCAAGATTCTCTTAAAGCCCCTCACTCCTCAGATAGCAGCCAGAACTGAAATTCAAAGCTGAAAACATGGCATCTCAGTGTAGCTCCATTTTCTTTATTCTTATTTATGTTTTGACTGCTTCTGAGTTTTTGCGTAAGTGGTTTTCCTGCCTGCCTAACGAAGGACAAACTCCTAGTAGATATGGGCTGTGTCTTTCACAGCAGAATTTCAAAAGATTATACACTCTAAATTCATACTTTGGGCCCCAAACTTTCCCTGGCAATAGTGAAAGGAAGAAGTGGTCCACTGACAAACTTTTAAATGTTTTGAGTGTTCTTCACACAGAATTTTCTAAACCCTAATTAACCCTGTTCATAGGCCTTTGAAATGGGAAGCTTTGGGTTTTGCCTGCACTGCATATCGAAGTTTTGACAACTCAAAGTCCCCAGCACATCTGATGATTTTCTAGTCCAGGATTCAGAGACCAGAGCGGCACTAGGACCATGTTGGCCACAGCATTTACTTCTGTCTACCCTTATGTCTATACTCCCCATACCCTACTCAGTCTCAGCTCAGAGCCGCTAGCAGGTTCTCAAATACCACCATCCTCTTTGTCATCATCAAACACATTTTAAAAGCACTGATTGAATTCTGCAATAAGTAAATTATTGAATAAAGTAAACCCAATGTTATTTACTGACAGGCTGACTCTTCTCTCTGAACTTGACAGCAATTGCCCTAGCTTTCAAAGACAATAAAAATGTTCCTTTGGGAACATTTTGAAGACAGAACGAGAACCTATATGATTTGTGGAGTACAACATTGCACTGCATAGAGTACATGTAGAATACTGTTAAAACAGAATACATTCATTTCCTGCCTCAGAACCCTCATCAGATCAGACACACAGCAGACACTAGGCCATGGATTTGTCTCTATCTCCAAAGGTCTTTCATCCTCTTTTTGCCCCCAAATGAAAAGCATCTCAAATCAGCTCAGGCAAAACTGAGACAGCAGGTATCCTCAGCCCAGTGGTTCTACTGACACACTGACTCCTGATTTGGGCCGCATTGCTTCATGAGGACCCTTCATGCCCACTCTGGAGCTCCTCAGTGCATACAGTCTGCAGTAATAATGGAAGTTGGAAGCCACGCAGCTCAGCTGTCACAAGGACATTGAAAAAGTTTTGAAAGTTGGTGATTGTTCTCATATCCAATCTGGGGACAACAAACCACTGGGCTGCAGTGATTACCAATATCCCCAAGCAGTCGACCAGAGGTGAGATGAATTCTTTTTACAATATTTGAATATCCAGGCTGATCTATGGGGAAATCTTCCAATCACTGAAGCCATGTTGGAATTCTCAGCTTCAGTCCCACTAAGTCATTATGAGAAAGACTTTAGGTGGGTAGTTGGTGAGTCTATAATGGAGACAGAGGGAGAGGGATGAGAGACATGATGAGGAGAGTGAGAGGGGAAAATCTGATTCTGAAAATGGCTTGAGATATAAAATGCAACTGGAAATCGGGCCTAGAAGAAAATTCACTAAGTGATTGGGTAAATCTAATAATTAAATCAAATTATTTCCTTACAATATGATTTTTCCCCTGAGGAAAAAAAAAATCAGAACTCTAAGAAAAGTATTTGCCAAAGTTATCTCATATTTAATTATCCATAATTCTGTGCCATGTGCAGAGGAAAGGAAGGAAAACAGAAGTTGTGACTTCATGGCTTTACTTACAGTAAGGTGGCTGAATTCATGGGCTGGGACAATGAAGGGACAATGAAGGGAACCACTGTCTTACCTGATACAGAGGTAAATTTTATGGCTGTTTTAATGACAAATTTTGATCTAGATTTAAAAATTCTTCCTATGAAACTAAGAACTTGGCTAAAGGCATCTGAGTGATGAAAGTTTTTTATAGGCATGCTTCTTAAGCAAACACAAGTCACAAACATCACCTTTGTGACAGATGAAGCCTTTTTCTTTGAAAGGCAGAAGTGGGATAAATGGGGCACTGTGGATTGGGCTGTACCCCTCAAATGTGTAGGGGGTGGCTCATTGGTTGATTCATGGGGGTGATGGTTCAAGAGTAGTGAGACTTCTTAGGGGAGGTGCCCCACCCACTTCCATTTAAGAAGCATTGCCCTTCAGCAGAATATTGTGTGAAGTTGTTCCTCACCCTAGACCTCAATTCTTGAACATTTCTGTAAAAGATGCCTGTCTCCTGCTTTCACGTGCTCTGCATACCCCTGTAAATGGATGCTCCAGAAGACACAAAAGTGAGCAAGCCAGGGACACTTTGTTCTGAAGCCTCCTACCAACTGCACTTTCTTACAGTTCTCATTGATCACCCCGCCTTTGAACCCTTGTCTAGACAGATGTGAGCACAAGCACACTGAGCTCATTTTATGTGCCTGATTGATTTGATCATTTTCTCTTATTATTATTAGCTCATCGGGTCGGTGTTTGTGATAAGAAGTAGGAACTCATGGAAGAACTAGAGATTATCAGAAACTTATGCTTTGATTGTTGGGAATGACTTTTCTTTAATATGTGTTGTCTATTTGAAAACATTTACCTAAATCTCCTAACTCTAGATAATATTTGATCACAGATGGTACTCTGTCAAACTTTTAATTGATGTATAGTATATATACAAAAAAGTCAAAAAAGTGCATATAACCTAAACATGTAGCTCATTGAAATTTCAAAACTTAAACACATACTTGTAGTCAGTATCCACATCAACAAAGAGGACTTCCTTGCATTTCAGAAGCCCCTTCCCCAAATACTCCTTCCAGTCACAACTCCCACCCCTAAGGGTAACCAACAGCCTGAGCTCTAATAGTAGGGACTCTTTTTGCCTGCCTTTAAATTTTATAAATATAGCATCAGACAACATGTGCTCTTTCTTTTTCCTGACTTCTTTCAGTTGACATAACGTGTGTGTGACATCCATCCTTATTACTGCATGTAGTTATGGATTGGTTATTATCATTGTTGCATAGTGGTATAAAAATGTCAGAATTTCTGTTAATGGACATTTGGGTAGTTTCCAGTTCAGTGTTGTATATAAACATTCAAATCATGTCTTTCTATCAACATAAGTATACATTTTTGTTAGATATAGACTCAGGAATTGCTAAGTCACAGGGTAAGCATTTGTTCAGCTTTAGTAAATACTGCCAAACAATTTGTAGTTGTGCCAGTTTGAGCTTCTACTATCAGTGATGAGAGTACCAGTGTTCTACATCCTCTTCTAAAATGTACCTACACAGGTCCCCTACCTACTGGGGGATGTGGTACATTCCAGGGGCTTGAAATCCAGATTCTGAAACTAAACTTTCTGGGTTCAAATTTCAGCTTTGTCATATAATATGTGTGTGACTTTGAGTACCTTAACTTTTCTGTGTCTCAGTCTTTTTCATCTGTAAAATGGGGATAATGAATCACCTACACCATTGGGTTAAGGATTGAATGAAGTAATACACATAGAACACTAAGAACAGTAACTGGTACATAGAAAGTATTCCATAAACGTTAGGTATTATTTTCATTCAAATGTATTGAAATCCATTGTACCAGCGCAGTAAGGGGGTTGTCTTACTGTAAAAGAAACAGAAAGTTTCCCACAGAAACTGGGAAAACAATCAGATAAGTGCCACAAGGGGTCTCTGTATGCGGGAGCAAGTTAGCATACAGGATCTTAATCTCATGTTATGCAAATCAAAGCTGATTTTGGGGAACATGAATGTGCAAATTAAAACAGAATGTAAGTGCTATAAAATAGTTATAGAAAATGAAAGAAGATGAAGGGATTAGCCAAAGAACATATACGCATGACCCAAGGACACAGAGAACTGTGTTGGATTGCCTGGGTGGGGATAGGTGGAGAAGGACAAAGGGGGAAAAAGTGGGGACAACTGTAAAAGTATAAACAATAAATATATAAAAATAGTTATAGGAGAATGTGTATCATGTATAAAATCAATATGATGGTCTTATCTTTTAAATTAATTAATTAATTTTAGGTGGCTAGCAAGCCAGTTGACATCACTCCTATTAAGTTAGTGACCTCAGTTTTAGTGAATTCCTTACAAACTCTATAGATGTTTAGAGAGTCTAGCCCTTAGCAAGTACTGTTTGAAGAACTGGCACAGATATGGATTTCAGTAAATAAATGCAGATTCAGCCAATAGTCAATGGAGGAAAGAGAAATGATAAAGAATAAGAACAGAGCAGTGAGCAATTAAGTTCAAAGGCATGCAAAGCTAAACCACACTTCAATCTCCATGTATGGGCCGTTGACTGGAATTGGTTTCTAACATTAAATGTCAGCAAATACATTTTCTGTGTCACATCTCCTAGTTTAGTGGGATGCAACTCTGGCTGCATATTAGAATCACAACAGAAACTTAAAAATACAGATGCCTAGCCTCTCACCCAGAAATTCTGATGGAGTTTAGCAGCAAGGCCCAGATGTTTCTTTTTCTTAAGCTCCCTGAGTGATTCTAAGGTATAGCCAGAGTTGGAATATCGATAGTGACAGTACTGGTGGTGCCTTTTGAGTGTCTTCTCCTTCAGTTGGTCAGAGGGAGAGTCTTGAGTAGTTTCTATGGAGTCTGTCCGCTTCGGTCAAAAAACTCCAAACACTGGCTCGACTGGTTTGTATCTAGTACATTTTCTCTCATACCTATAACCTCAGAATATTCCAATCTATTTTAAGCCTTCCTGTGGTCTCTAAAGGACAATACTTTCCTGAGTGGAGACTTACCATTTAAAAAAACATGGGCTATGATTCAATATAGAATAGAACTAAGTATCCCATTTTCTTATTGATGAAAAAAGATACATGAAAGTGAGTTGAATTGTAAAGTCCTTCATAAAAGAGGAGGTTACTATCATCTGTCATGTAAACTGCAGTAAGGTGGGGAAAAGTTATAAAATAATCATTGTATTTTCACATGGGCACATGAATTTGAATTTCTGGCTCAGCCACTTTTTAGCTGTGGGCCTCTACCCTCTCTGAGCAGATTGTTCATGAAAGATGGATGCATTGGTAGACCTCAGAAGGAAGTTTTGTAGATTGAAGGAGCTAATGTAAATGATATTTGGCGAGGACTGAATCCTGAATAAATGGAGGTTACCCTTCTATATTAGTCAATTAATATTACCATGCTGCTACATGACATCTTCTCTCAAAACCCTAGTGGCTTACTCCAACAACACTTACAGAATTGTTTTCACCCAGATGTCTCTGGGTCAGTTATGACAGCTGTGCTTAAGGCTGTGAATCAGACTGAAGCCTGTTCCACATGCATCTCATGCTGGAATCAGTGGCTTCCTAAGGCATGCTCTTTTCATGGTAGATGACAGACATACAAGAAGAAATTTTCAATGCTGTTAAAACACCACAGCTCAGAATTCACTCAAGATCACTTCTGCCCACTTTCCCCTGGTAAGAGCAAGTCATGTGACCAAAGTTAAAGTCAATGGGACCAGAGAAACATAATTTACCTAGTGAAGCCATGGCACAGTGAGAGCAATAGAAGAATTGTAAACAAATAACACATTCTACCAGACTTCCCTTCCCTTCTGCAAGATGCCAACAGAGGAGAAAAGAGGGGTAAGAAGGGCGGAAGTAAATAGTTGGGTCCTGCAGGAACTCTACCTTGTAACTCATTTGTGAGAGCTTACCTGGCTTCCTCTGCAGAAATGGTCCAGCCAGGTCCAGTCCTCATGCAGGGCGAAAAAGGCTGGTTCTTTGGTGCAGAAACTTCCTGACTCCTCCCTGCCTCCAGCTGCTTGTGATGGATAAGCTACTCAGTGGCAGTCTAGAATTCACCAGAAGCCTTCTCAAATCTCTCTTGCATCAACATATCTAAATTAATTTAGAAAGATAAACAAAAGCAGTAGCTGGTGAAATTCAGCAAAATAGGTGACACTATACACTAATTGTCTAAATAACCAGGTCTTTGGGTAAATTCAACCCCTTCTTTTTACCCTTTCAACACCTTTTTAATGTATAGGTACCATCTATGAACATTTGCTCTATATGACATAATCACTTTTCTGATATAAAATGGTGATAAGCTAAGAGCCCTTTATTTGAATTCTAACATTACATCAAAACTGGGTGAATACGCAACCCCACCTCTATTATCTAATCTAACCAGAATGTTGTGGCCAAACATGTATTATGACTATAGAGAGTTACATGATATGCCCTCGCACATTCATTAATAGCAGGAGGATTTTAGCGAATACATTAAAGGTGTTGAATCAAAAATAACTGTAATAATTGAGGATAATTCAGAATGTATTTCAAAATATCAAACTGCAATAAAGTCATCCCCCTGAAAATCTTTGTTGAAGTATATTTAGTAATAGCCATTCGAGCAGAGAGTGGCAGGCAGCACTGGGTTGCCAAGGGGAGCTACAGAACCTCCTTCTCCAGGAATAGTTTTTGGACAGCCAACATCAAAACCATCCACAGCAGTCTGTAAAAGGTGCAAATTCCCAGGTGAGCCTCCAGACTTAATAAACTGGCATCTTTGGGGGAAAGGACCTAAGAATTTGCATTTTTATGCACACCAAAGCTTCTGTATAACATCAAATGTAGACAGAGGTCCTGTACATCTTGGATTCTAAGTATTGGTTTTGATTTTCATGATGCCAGATTAATCAGTTTCACTGATAAAACAAGCAAAAGAATTTTTCCATTATTACTATTACTGAACTTTTTTAAAAAGCAAAATTTGTTAAAATTTTCAACCAGGGTGTTATTGTAATAAGATTTTTCTGCCTTTAAAAAATACACCTTGAATATTAGAAACCACATTTCTCATTAGGATCTCTTATTTTTGGTATAATAAAAATATTTTCTCCCATACCAGGGGCCTATAAAATTTATATAAACACTGTTGGGTGAAAAAGGAAGCAAGTTAAGAGACACTATTATTGTGAAGGACAGGAGAAGGTTTTATTTGTGTGATAAACTGAGCAATTTTTTGAAATGGATAGATTTTAACCCACCCCTTTTTAGGCTGTTTTGGGTACAAGAACTATCTACAGTGAAGGTAGTGTTACCACCTAAGAATTCCACTTAATAAGCATGTTTTAATAGTTTATCTGTGTGCATGGGGTAATAAAAAAATATTAACTGCTGAGAGAAATACAGTAAATAAGAACAAAGAACAAGCTGATAAATTTCTCCCTTTTCCACCTTCTTTCACCCCTTGTTTATTACATTTAAGGTTCAAGGCCTTCACTTCAATGTTTTCCACTTTCAACTATGTGGAAAATGAATATGAACCATTTGGAAAGTTCTGAAACTTACTGTAATCACTGAACATACAAAGATGCAAAAATCTGTTCCTCAGATTAAGAATGTTCCCTGGATATTGAAAAAAAGCTCTTGTTTTCTCCTCTTTAATCCAATTAACAAATAAAATCATTCTAAAAGATGCTGGTAACCATTGCTTAGACAGGAAACAATCCAGAAAATAAATGCAAAAAGAACATTTTCAGCACCATGACATTTATGGACTAACAGAGCTACAGCAGGAAAGACAATGAATGATAAGGATCAAGCATTTAAGGCCTTTATGTGCTTGGGCTTGGGGTTTTTTCCACTTTATTTTATAACAAGTAAAAATATTTTTTGAGTGGCAGGGACAAAAATAGTATTACCTCCAAAGTGATTTCAAGAGGAAAAAAGATTTCCCTGTGAAAATAGCTAGATGTCCCCTGACCAACAGGGCTGAAATGTCAAGGGTTCAGATATGTTTGTTCATGAAGAATTTATTTCTAATTTGAATCTTCCGAAACTATTTGCCTCAACATATCCTCCAGCAATTTTCAGAGAAGTCGAGGGTTTAAGAGGCCCTGAGGTTTAAGCTAACATTTCTTGGTTCATAAACAGATCTCATGTCAAAGGCTGAGTGTGCTGTAGCTGAACATAAAATGGCCCCATCTGTTCGGCTGCCTGCTGGTTTTACTTGCGGCATCCAGCAGATTGGGATATTATTACAGTGTGCCTGAAGTAAAGGTCTGATGGTAATCTGATTCTATTTTTGGTAGCTATTAATAGCCTAAAAATAAAATTATTATCAATGGAACACTTAGGTAGGATAGACAGCAAATCAAGGTGGGGAGGAAGAGGAAGACATGTCTCGCCCATTGACCAGTCCTGAGCCCAAAGTTCCCAGAAATTTGAGTTCCTATTACTTCAGGTGGGAAATGTTAGGTAGCAGCTAGTAATGAGTGGCCAGAGGGTAATAAAGGCAGGGCTGTCCCCATTGCAATCCAACAAAGAACTTAATACAGGAGGCTAAAAGCAAAGGAAGACATGTCTCACCTGATGACCTAAGCCTGGTTTGATAAGGCTGCCAGGTATTCAGAACAACAAGCAAAACTATGATAGTCAGGTTCGGGCCGGGGTGGGGGCATGAAAGTCTCCACTAGCTGGGAAAAGAAAAACCTTGAGACTTTGCATTCATTCCAAGGCCCAGAAGTGGGAGGGGAGGAGTACTACAGTCCCCAAAGAAAAAGCCCAAAAAACAACTTTGACTAATTGCCTGCCTCCTGTCACATATGCAAAATGAACAAATAGAGTCAGAAACAAGATAAAGATTTGGGCTCACAGACCCCTCCCCCCACAGTCCTACCTTTGGGTAGTCACATCTCCCTGGGGGAGGGGGAAAGTTGGCACCATCTTTACCTGTTAATCAATATATAACTCCCTCACCCCCATCCCACCAACTTTGTAAGTTCTCAGAACAAAAAACTCAGTCCCTTGGCTCTTAGCTCTCTTGCTACATGGGGGACCCCTGGTACCCAACCTCTGGACACCCTCTTTTATGGCCACCTGGCCTCTGGCCACCCTGCTCTTGCCACCCTTGCTTTTGCTCTCTTATTAGAATTTGGCACTAATAAACTTCGCTTGCATGATAATAGGTTTGCTAATCTGTAATTCTTTACTGAGTCGGCAAGAAGAAGTATCTGGGAGTTTCTCCCATAATGACATTGAAACAGTCAGACAGGCAACAACTCTGCTTTTACTGTAAAAGGTATTGAGAATCATTTCTGGTTTTGGTGCACATCTGTGCATAATTAAACTTTGGATTTCTCCACCAATGCTTTATATCTGTTTCTAAAATAAACCTTCAAACTGGTTTATATGGATAGTGTGCTTAACTGAAGAGTGACATATTTTCCCCCTAATTTATTCATTTTAGTAAAGGTTATGGCCTGAGGGACCTGGACCCTTGTGTACAATTGTGACTAGAATAGAGTAACATTTCTAGTGCCCATAATATGCTCTTAATCAGTTACTTGTTGAATTAATTTTAAAATATTTTATTTATTATTATTTTCAGAGAGAGGGGAAGAGAGAGGCAGAGAGGGAGAGAGACATCCATGTAGGGCTGCCTTTCACCTGCCTCCAGCTACGGACCTGACTGGAGACCTGGCTTGCAACCTGGTTATGTGCCCTGGCTGGGAATCAAACCAGCGGCCTTTGGGTTCACAGGCTGGTGCCTTACGCACTGTGCCACCAGCCAGGGCTGAATTAATTTTAAAAGAAAAGGAAAAGGAAAATAGTGGCTTTAGACTGGACTAGGGCAGCAAATTTGTGCATGCGCATGCATGTGCACGCACTCCACACACACACACACACTTTTGGCGATTGTAGGAGTGAACCAGAATTCTTTTATATGTAAAGCTGAGTTCTAAATAGGGATGCCTCAGTTTAGATTTCATTTTTATGATAACATTTCAAAAACCTCCATGAATCTGTACTAGAGCACCTCTCCCTATCCTTGTAGTGAATTGCAGATACTTGATCTCTCCTGTGTAGATTGCCAAACATTTGAGAGCAAACACCTTGTCTTATATGATCTTTGATGTTCTCATAGCACCTAATTCAGGGCAGCGGACCTAATACACACTTGAATATTGGTTGACTTGTACCATATAGGGTTTTTAGAATACCAGAAACTAAAAATAAAATCCAGCCCTGGCTGATGTGGCTCAGTAGATCAAGTGCCAGCCTGCAAACCAAGGGGTTGCCGGTTTGATTCCCAGTCAGAACACATGCCTAGGTTGCAGGTTTGCCCCAGGTTGGGGTGCATATGAGAGGCAACCAGTTGATGTTTCTCTTGCACATCAATGTTCCTTTCCCTCTCTTTCTCCCTCCCTTGCCCTCTCTCTAAAAATAAATAAAATATTTTTTAAATTAAGTTAAATCCAGGGTTATAGAATATTAATGTAGCTTATAGCAATTACTATTGTGCGTGTGTTTTTTTTGTGTGGGGCATTCAACTCTTCAAAGCATTTTCATCACTTATGTTCTCTACTCAAGCCCTCATGGGTTGGGAAGAAATAATTACATTTGCTATCCTCTGATGTTCTGGGCACACTATGTTTTTTCCCCATAAAAACTGACCTTTATTTATGGTCAATCCTAAAATGACAACTCAAAGAAAGTCACCTATACATCTCCCTTATTAGAGTAATAAGAGCTAAATGTTCTAGACCTGTCAAGACATTGGAGTAACTTAGACAGAAATTGTGAAATTGTATTATTTGTGTCTTGGGTATTTGCTCTACATGATCCTGGTGAGTAAATCCTATCCAAAAGAGAGATTCAGTAAGAATCACTTTCTTTTCCCTTTCTTCAGACTCCACATTCTTCAAGTATAAGAAAGACCCGAAAGGCAATGTATTCTGAAAAATTAAATCGCATATGAAACTGAGTGTGGCCGGTCCTCTGGAACCATTAGAAACTCTCCAGTGACTAGCAAGGAACCATTAGAAACTCTCCAGTGACTAGCAAGGAACCATTTGAAACTCTCCAGTGACTAGCAAAGGGAAATTTTTCTGGCCTGGTAGTCCTCTGACAGCTGAAGCACCATACCTAGTCTCCTTTGGCCAGTCTGATTCTTGGACATAAAGAAATGGGGCTCCTCTATCTTGCTACTTCGATTAGTGTTAATCAACTGGGAAGTTTTCTGGACTCTGTAGGACATGGGCCAATTACGAGAAAGATGAAATAACACTGAAAGTCCTTGAGAATATATTGGCATTAGAGAGGCTTTTAAAAACCAATCACTAATTCAATATGATTAATTATCTTAAAATAACTTGTAGAGTATTTCCTGAGCAGCATTGGAGGTCATTTCAAACAAAGTAAATAAACCACAGCTAATGTGCTGACATTTTAAAGGGGGAAAAAAAGACAATTGCTAAAAATGTCCATACAACTTCCATTACTTACTACAGTCATTAGAAACAAGAAATGTGTTTATTGATCTAAAGTGGCTCAAACACTATTTTCTTTATTCAAACCCTTGTAGCTGGAGGAAAATTCGACAGAGTGAGATCACCTAGGTTTCTATTAAAGCAAAGCAATCTTTGCCTCTAATCATTATTGGTTTAGTTGTAGGCCCTTGAGACTCAAAGTAGGTCTTAAATTAATAACATCAGCACAACCTGGATACTCATTAGAAATGGAGAATCTCAGGCCCCACCTCAGATCTAACCAAATCAAAACCTGCATTTTAACAAGATGTTTCAATATTCATATTCACTTTCACTAGTCTAGGTCAACATGAATTGTTATTTAAACATCAGAGAGAAAAGAGAGCTGGTTGAGAAAAGGAGAAAATGCTACCTGATAAAAGCACCTTTCTCAAAGATGTCTTGGTGTTGATAAACTTGCTCCTATCCACTAATCCAGCCTAAAAATAAAAACTTAATAGGCCCTATGGCCACAGGGCCAACATATGAGCCCAAAAGCTGGGTATGAGTTTAAGTGATATTGAAAATGCCAACTAGAGGCAGACTTCAAAGGACAAACCTTAATCTAATTATCACAGAAATGATTTAAAAGCATTTTTGATGGTTAAGGTTACCAGCCACACACAGCTTGCCAAGGTGGTACAAAATCTAAGGACTAGGATGCCTTTGGTCTTAGAGTTTAGGGAAATTCAGCCAGAGCAAACATTGAGCTTCTGCTGGCCTAGGAGAAGATGGGCTCTCTGAAGACTGATGTGAAACATCTGGGCCAGGTTTGGCAGCCACTGTGCAAAACTCTATGTGTGTGTGCATGTGTGCGTGTGGGGGTGTGTGTGTGTGCGCGCACGTGTGCATGCTCTCAGGGATGACTGTGTGAAAATATTCACACCCATAGCCTATTTAGCAAAATTTCCTTTCTTTGTGTGTTTGATACTAAGTAGACAAATTTCATTTCTCTATGGGGATCGTTTGATTCAAATGTCCTGTAAAAGGAAAACTTGTTATTTCCACTTTACCATATGTGTTCCTCACGACCATTCATTTGTATATTCTGAGGCTTTATCTGGAATTGGCATAGAAAGCCGCATCCCACAAAATGAAGTTTCAGTTGCACAGGCACTGGTGGAAGCTATAGAAATAATGGGCTAAAAATAGATGAAGGGTCCATATCTCTAACCCATCAAAGGACCATATAGGTTTACCAGTTAGAAAATATGCACATGAGACCACATTTGCTTCTGACAAACTCAGCCAAAATCTCTGTTTAGTAAATTCATTAAGAAGCATAGCATTTAGTTTTTCTATGATTTTTTTCTCATGAGAGAGAAAGTGTGTGTGTTTAAAAACCAAGGGAAAAAAAGTCCTTGTCCTAAAGCAAATCCACATTTTGTTCTCTCGAAAACATTGACCACTCACTCAAAAATGCTTGATTATAGTGACACTTATCTTTACAGGTCATCTTGGAACAAAGGTTTAAGTAAAATGAACTATCTATCAGTCAATACTTTTTTTTATGATCAAACTGGTATCTCGTTTTGCTGGGTTGGTGGAGATGGGCTTGAGAAACACAAACCTCACTTTCTAGTTGGGGAACAATCTTGTGTGTCAAAGACACAAACAGTAATGAACTCAAAGCAATTCATCTGAACCTCCCTAGAATCTGCAGTGCCGAGGCAGTTTTTATTACTTTCCGTTTACCTGTTAGAGTACCCTTTGCATTTGAGGAGCAAAGAGGTGATAGTGTTACTATGTTTGCAAAACTATGAAAGAAAGGTTAATAAATAATTTATAAACACTTTCACAGCATTTGGAGGCTGCTATTTGCAGTCAGTTAATAATTCACACCAAGATGGTCCCCAGTGATGTGATATTGTGTAATTATTTTCCCTGGAGTGGGTAGGGGCTGGATATAGTAGTGATTGTTCTAATATGCAAATCCTATCCTATTTTTATCCTACTTAGAATTGCGTGATGGTTCTTAAATTTTTTGTATGGATTTGTGACAGATTCCCTGCTTAGATATCTTAAATGCCAATTTCTTTGTCTTATTTTATAAGTAATCCAGATCTCAAGCAGAGACAATTATCTTCTGGGCTCTTCAAACATTCCAACTCTAAATTGGCATGCCCTTGACTCCTCTGAGAAGCCTTCTATTAACCTTCCTAGGTGACCTCTGAACTCCACATCTCTGTATCCCCAGAATTTAATACATAACGTGGTACATGGTAGGTGTTCAGTGAGTTTTTAATGAATGAGTCCTTGTTAGCAGGGCGTGCTTTTTGAGGGGCTTTTAAAGAGTGTTGGTTAATCACCATGACTTTATTAACAACCTTCTTGAAATAACTGAGATAACTAACTTCAGATGAGTCAGATAAACACAAAGAATTTCCTAGAAACAATGTCTCTAACAATTTTAAGTTTTGTTGATTTGATGTATTTTGCTATATTTGTCTTTTCCATTACTTATTGAAAATAGCAACTATGCTCTCTCACACATCTTCCAATTATTACTGGCTATGCCATCTTGGGCAAGTTACCATTTAACTTCTCTGTGCTTCTGTTTCCTTATTGTAAAAGCGAGAATAATAATTATACCTACTTCATATGGTTATGAGGATAAAAATGAGCTCAAACATATCAAGTCCTAAGAATAGAGCCTGGGACATAACAAAATCTCAAAAATGTTAACTATAGTATTATGCTTAGTGAAATAAGCCAGTCAGTGAAGGATAAATATCATATGATCTCACCCATTACGGGACAATAATGAGCAAAACTAACAACAAGGAAAACAGAACCAAATATATGAATA
>PVIW01012175.1:8481-33575 GCA_004026585.1 Noctilio leporinus | reverse complement strand
GCTTTTAGGATTCTCTCTTTGTCTTTGAAATTCGCCATTTTAATAATAATGTGCCTTGGTGTTGGTCTGTTTGGGTTGATCCTCATTGGGACCCTCTGTGCTTCCTGAACTGGATTCATGTTTTCACTCATCATGTTAGGGAAATTTTCTATCATGACTTTTTTGAACAGGTTTTCCATTCCTTGTTTCTCTTCTCCTTATGGTATCCCTATGATACGGATGCTGTTACGTTTCATGTTGTCCTGCAGCTTTCTTAACCCCTCTTCAGTCTTGTTCAGCCTTTTTTGATTCTCTTGTACTGTCTTGGAGTATTTGTCTACATTATCCTCCAACTCGCTGATCTGGTCCTCTGCTTCCTCTAGCCTACTGTTGATTCCTTCTACTGTATTCTTCAATTCAGAAATTGTATTCTTCATTTCCTCCTGGCACTTATTGAGAGTTTCCATGTCCTTTTTCATGCTGTTGTAGTTCTCAGTAAGTTCCTTGTAACTTCCCTGGAGTTCTTTGTAATTTCCCTGGAGTTCTTTGCAATTTCCCTGGAGTTCTTTGTAATTTCCCTGGAGTTCTTTGTAGTTCTCCTGGAGTTGTTTACAGTTTTCTTTGATGTGGCTGAGCTCACTGAGCTTCTCTATCATCATTCTTTTGTATTCCTTATCTGATATTCCAGGTGCCTCTGTTTCATTTTGTGTTCTTTCTGGGGATTCTTCCTTTCCTTTTGGTGATGGACTGATTCTTTTTTTCCCCAATTTGGGCGTCTGTTCTTCCTTTTTATTTATTTATATATATATTTATTTATTTATTTTCTTTCCTTGGGTTAACCTGCTTTGCTTCCTTGCCTTAGTTGAGCACCCTTCTGTGATAGGAGATTTGTGGCGTTCAATGTTGCCGTCTCCCAGGTTTTCTCCACTTGCTGTTCTTGGTGTGTCTTTCATTTGGGCTGTCTGGTTGTATTCTGGGTCTGTGGCCTTTTCGCAGAAACAAAAATAAAAACAAACAAACAAACAAAACATCCAAAAACAAAAAATCAAACCAAACCAAACAAACAAACAAAAAAAATGCAAAAGGAAAAAAGAAATAAAAATGATAATAATAATAAGAAGAAAGGGTTTAGTTGGCTGTTCACCCTTAATAATCCCTGACTGGTCCAGATGGAGCCTGGATCTGAGGGCTTTTAGAAGAGGAAAAAAAAAGAAAGAAATAAAGGGAGAAAGTCACAAGAGAAAGAGAAATCAATATTAATAAAGAAAAGGGGTAGGTGTCTGTTTTCTCTTTATGGTCTCTGATTGGTCCAGGTGGAGCCAGCACCAGTGGGTTTTATCAGGGAGAAAAGAAAGGAGAAAGAAAGAAAGAAAGAAAGAAAGAGAGAAAGAGAGAAATAAAGAAAAAAAAATGGGAGAAAGTCACAAAACAAAGAGAAATCGATATTAATAAAGAAAGATTTTAGGTGTCTGTTCCCCCTTTATGATTTCTGATTGTTCCAGGTGGAGCCAGAACCTGTGGGATTTACCAGGAAGAAAAGGAAAAGAGAAATTTTTTTTAAAAAATGAGGAAGAAAGAAAAGAATAAAGGGTTTAGGTGGCTGGGGAAGGGAGGAATACTTAGATTGAGGATTGGCAATGCGTTATAGCCACAGAGTGAGTAGACTTTAATTCGAGAGTAGGGGGAGGGTCTTGGGTATTTAGGTGGATTGAGGTATGGGGGTATTAAGAATATGTGATAAGTCACTTTTGCAAAGGATATGTTGGGGATTAATAGTTCATATTGCTCTTGGTATAACTCAGGTGCTTAAGGTTAGCAGCAATCCTTTTCCTGAGGCTGCCTCTTTTTCTTGGTCAGGACTTTACAGTCTATAGTCTATATTCTAGCCGGTCTTGGCGTGTGGCAGGGCCTCTGATTGTCACATTCAGGGCTGATTCTCAGTGTCCACCCCCAGGTAAGCTGGGCTTTCTGCAGCCTAGCTGGGTGTTAGGGCTGCCAGTATTTTGGAGTCTGCAGGGAGCCACCTCCCACTCCGGCGGAGGTTCCTGCCCAGGACGAGCACCCAGCACCCCTGCAGTGCAGCCCGCAACTTTGCAGATGGACCGATTCTTTTTTCCCCCTTTTGTTGTATTCTGGATTGGTTGTGCATGTTGCTCCTTTCCTTCCAGTTGGCTGATTGCAAGACACTCCTTCTATGCTTTCTCCTACACTATTTTTGAGGTTAGGGATTAATAGTTCATGTAGCTCTTGGTGTAACTCAGGTGCTGGAGATTAGCAGCAATCCATTTCCTGAGTCTGCCTTTTTTACTTGGTCAGTCTCTGTAGTCTACAGTATAGCTGTGTGGTCTTGGAGTGGCAGGGTCTCTGATTGTCACAGTTAGGGGTGATTCTGAGTGTCAGCCCCCAGGTAGGCTGGGCCTCCAGTAGCCTAGCTGGTTTTCAGAGCTGCCGGTGTTCTGGGGTCCTCCTTATTCTGCTTCTGTTCGAAGTCCAGCAGGGTGCTTCTGTGATGTCTGTAGATGCTTCTCCCCCTCCAGCTCTTGGAGGAGGTTCCTGCCTGTGATGGGCACCTGGCACCCCTGCAGGGCGGCCTGCAACCTCACTGGCTCTTGTGATGACTGGCCCTGCCCCCGCAGCTCCTGGAGAAGGCAGCCCCTGTCTGCCAACAGTGCCCATTTTCTGTCAAGTGTCCGGCTCCCCCGGGCATGCCAAAGCTGGATGGCCAACCCTCTAGGCAGTCCAGCTCTGGCGTGAAGGAATCCTTCACGCCACTTCTGTGATGGGCCCCCATCTCCTCAGAATATCAGTAGTGCAGCCTTTGTCACCTGCAATAGGTGGGTCAGTTGCCCCAGCTGCAAGTTCCTGGCTAGGCTTTTGGTGTTCCAGTGGGGACCTGGGGGCTGGTGTGGGTGGGCAGGGCTGGGCCAATCCCCTCGCAGGGGCTTCATGCTGCTCTTTCCCTGGTGGCCCACCAGCACTCTTTTTGGCCCTCTTGCAGCTCCAGCTGGTGCACTTCCCTGCTTCCCTGCTCCCCTGCTCCTGCTCCCCGCAGCACTCTTCTCCTCAGCCTCTGGCCCAGTGAGGAGCTTCCTTACTCTGTCACTAGAGCAAGGCTCTCACACAGTCCCTCCACTGCAGGAGTTCAATTCCTCATTCCCTCTGGCATTTTCCCTCACTGTACATACTTCACTGCTCAGATTTCTAGTTGTCAGGGAGCCTGGAGCTGGCTTTAGTTAGAGACGCCTCTCTAGGTAGAGCCGCCACAGCCCAGAGCAGACCTCGGGCCGCTGGCTGGTTTGGAACTATCTCACCTGCTCTCCTGTAGGTGTTTGCTGCCTCTGGGCTGTGCTCCCCTGAGTCCAGAAGCTTACCCATCCAATTCTTAGGGATCTGCAGACATCTCATGCTCCCTATCCTGTCCTCTAGCTGCTCTGGTACTTGAGAACGCCATCAGCACTGCTCTTTACTCTGTCGCCATCTTTGATCTCCCCAACTTTATTTATAATCATTCATTTATTTCAATTTCTTCTGCCCCTAATGTGAAACATTTCCAGCTGACAGACAAAGTGACTGATGCCAGTTCTACTTTTTCTTTATTCTTGTTTATAACTTGCTAATAATCAAGTACCTCTGGTAATAGAGGTCTTTAAGGGAATGAAAATTACAATTCTTCTCTATTTGGAGGATAATAATGATTTATTATTGTCATTGCTTGAAAATACAGCAACATTACAACTAACACTATTCAAATTAACTTCACCACTTTTGGTGGCTGTGCACAATTAAGACAAGTGTGCTCATGATAAAAGAGCTATTGATGTTTCCTTGGAATCTGTTAGTTACCTACATATGCTGATTCCCACTTTCTTGCTAATGAAACTTCAATAATTTTGAGGGAGAAAGGAATAAGCCCTGATGCTTACCTTTTATGCCTCCCTTATAGCAGGGATAACACATTTATCCCAGTGACAGATGCCACAGTTCAAGACAATTAGACAAGTACAAATCTGCTGTAGATATTTGAGAATGCTTTTTCTTTCTGATAAAAATGAACAGATTATGGCTATGTAGTCTTTTCTTTTTCTTCCTGCCTTAAGTGGGAATGAAATGGTTGGAGATGCAGCAACTATTTTGCAACCTTGAGGGTAAAGGAAGAACAGAGATGTAAGCCATGGTATCACTAGCTGCTAACCTTACTGAACATTAGCATATACTGAACATTTTATGTCAAAAAATGAACCCTCATTATAAAGCCACTATAATTGGTTTTTCTGTTATTTGAAGCTCAGTGCTTTTCTTAACTGATAATCTCTCAAATATTTTATTACATGAGTAGATGTCCACCCTCTGTTCTTCCTTCTGTTACAGACAAATATGTACTTCTATTTGCTTCTTATAAACACCATTTCTGGAAGTCTGTGTTTCTGTTAAGAAACAACCCAAACATCATGCATTAAAACATGCTTAGCTGGAGGATTTGGTGGAGTCACCCTTCTCAGAGTCTGCAGAGGAACTAGTGCTGCAGCCAAGTGTGGGCTTTTGGCAATTATCTGAAGTGGGCTTGTGTGTAGGAAAAGATCCAGCTCAGGGACAATCACAGATAAACTCTGTTAGTAAACAGCCAAACACTTTTCTGCTCATACGAACTCTTCTCCTTCCTACCCACTGCCTGCTCTTTTGGAGTTTGTCATTAGGTTTGCCCATTTAAACCATCATAGTTTGATATGGTTAGACTTGAAAATCATGATTTTTTTCCTTGTCCAAGTCATGAACAAATCACCCTTGATCCTTTATCTGCCACTCCCTTCCTAATTAATTATTTAGCAGAGTTTACATAAGTCACAGTCCGGTAGTTCATATTAGACATCATTAAACACTATTATGGAGTTGCCATTTCTTGGTGTCACACATTTTTCCATGTGGAAACTTCCTCCTATTAGTGTCTGAAAGTAGAAAAATGTGAAGTTCTCTTTTATATGACATTTTAAAATGTGAGAAGGTGGCTAACTTTGCTTTCATAAGTGCCTAGAATAGCTAAGCAGGAGAGGGTGTTCATAAAGTGCCAGGCAAAGTCCTAAGTATTCTCACTACATTATCTAATTGTTACAATATTCCTAAGAAATAGGTAGTTATTTTTCTGACAGATGAGAAAAAAGAGGCTATGAAGTGTTGGGTAGATCTAAGGTTTTCTGAGTTCTGGGTCTATGCCATAAACAGAGTCTGTGTTGCAGAACGTGTAGGAAGAGATAGAGCATAGTACAGATTCTTACCTTTCTTAGATTTTGAAAGACTCCTGGTATCTAAAATTACCAGTGCAAAGCAGAAATAAATAGTCTGCTGATCACTGAATTTGGGCTTTAAAATCAGGGAATCATTGAAATTTTAACATGGTAGTTGAGAGGCAAAGGTTCATGACCTGCAGAATTAATTTGTTTCAGTTTTCTCCATTGCAGTCCTAAATGAGATGTGCTCTATCCAAATTTAATTAGCAACTGAGACTTAGGTCTCCTGACTTTCAGTTTTGCACAGGTTGTACTGGGCAAGGGGGCAAGTGTCAGGGTCTCCCTGGGAAAACATTGAGGTTTGGAACTTTGTGCAGGCCAGGTGAAGCCTGTAAGACCTGACCAGAAAACTGGGAAAGCTGGGCGCATATGTACCTCCATGCTATAGCAGGGGGCCCCAGTGGGAATAACATTCCATATGACCTTTGGAGCTGTTCTTTTACCTCACTTGACAGCTAGCTCTACTGTACCAGCAGCAGAGGTTTTAATTTTGAATTTAAATGAATACACCCTGACCTGAGTGAAATCTCAGCATTCCTTCACTTGTTGTTCCTGAACAATATCCATTTTCCTGTAATTAGCATTGTTTAGCATTGATTAACAAGCTACATGCCTTTTAGTTTACCACTTTCAAATAAAAGATCTTTGGGAATGGTGAATGGGGCTTTTGGCCCTGAACCACTGGCCAGCCTTCTCTCCCCTAGCACATACTGCCTGGAAAGGTTCATTTTCATTCATGGCACCAAGGGATCTATATGCGTTGGGAGTCCCCTACAGGTGAGGTTTCACTTTTGTGTCTTTTCTCAACTATAACCACATGTGGTTCCCCTGGAGTGATTCCCAAATTATGGTCTTCAGCCTCTGAGGGCCTGAGACACAGAGTCTTTTTCACTGTCACATTGATGGTATCAAATCAGTGGTGGGCAAAACTGGCTTCTGGTCATTGTGGTTCTCCACATAGTCTTGTGTAAGGCAAATGAGCAAATTAAAAACTAGCCTCATTTAAGACTGTCCTTGATAAAATGTCAATAATGAAAATCATTGATTGTGTTTCATCTTGGCCCTGGAGAACAGATCCTGTTCTCATTTTGGATGATGGAGTGGGTGGTCCATGATAAGTATTTCTGCAGCAGAACTAGTGCATGATCCTCTCAAGGAAAGTTACAAGAAGACTGAATTGTGAACTAGACCAGTTCTTTTTCATGGTACCATATTTTTACCTGCAAGTACAACTGACAGAAAAATTAAGGTTATTCAGATTTGAATATGTGACAGATATTTCCTCCAAAATAAAGGAAATATGTCTGTTTCTTTATGCAAGAGAACTAATTATATTTATTGCCAATGATAAGCTTTGAGTTTTGAAGTGAAAACAAGAATTTTCAAAGCATTTATTCATCACTATAAGCCTTACAGCTTGCCAATACTTACATTTTTCTAATAAAGTAATATAAATGGAGGTAACATTACCAAAAAAAAAAAGAGGAGATTTGGCTGCTTGCCACCACAAAAGGCAAACTTGAGAGGCAGAGGCTAGTGAGAAAGGGAAAAAGTTTTTATTATAATGCAGAACTTGGAAGAGTGGGGAACTCCCTGTCTTAAAGCTCATCTCCTCCACAAAACCCAGACAAAACCCATCTGTCTTCAGCAAGGCCAAAACAAAAGCCAGTGCCCAGAGTTCCTTTTCCATTTTAAACTACCATCCTTTGGAGCTTACAGGTGGTCATCCATGTAGCTTAGCTTGTTTCCAGCTATTGTTCAGCTTCAGGCTCCTTCCTGGAGATTGTGTGTGGAGCAAGCATAGCCATGACCATGGCCATGAGGCTGCTAAGGCCACAAAGTCTTGTGCTCTGGAGCAAGGGAGAGTGTGTTTTGCATCAGAGAATGATCCATCAGATCAGGGGTGGAGATGGGAGGTGGAGAAATGGTTGGGAGGGAGAGCAGAATAATCCCTCTAGCAAACCACACGTCACATGACTGTTAAGTCCATGTGGCCCATGGAGAGGACCTGCCAGTGCACCATTTGACTGCATTGTGTGAGTAACAAGCAATAATGTGTTTCTTTGTTGCCCTGGGACTATATTTGTTCTGGGCATGGGATGGGCCAGACGTTTTCTCAGAATTATCCATTAGTCTCTCAAACTTTCTGTACACTTCAGGTGGGAACACCTCCCAACCAATTCCTGCCTTCTCCAGGCTAAACTGACAGGCCTATTAGATCCAGCACCGCCCCCTGCCATCATTTTAACTTATATTGTGCATGTGCCTGCCTTCCCCTAGTCCCACCTCCAATCTGGTGCTGGAAGGGGTAAGGGGGTTTTCCCCTCTATCCAATTATCTTGCTAGCCTTGGCCTGCTCAATGGAAGAACTTCCCCCTGCTACCATCATGGCTAAGGGCAGGGAGATTCTCCTGGTGCTGGGCAACTTCATACCTCCCATGCTCTAGTCCCTGCATGCAGTATGCTTCCTATACTTGGGGTTCACTAGCAACATTATAGATCACCAACAACCAAACCAAAGGGAAACTGGAAACTCTGCACAGCCTCACAGGCAGGTCCTCAGCAGGAGGGGCAGAGCACCTGCAGCCAGGAGCAGGACCTCTGCATTGGGAGTGGAGCATCCACAGGTCAGGAGCTCAGTGACTTGGGTAACATAGCCTCCCAGTCTGGTGGAAGTGCAACTTGGTTGGCAATGCAACACTCAATATCCTCACATAGCTCCAGGTAGTTTGCAAAGACATTCTTTGCTGTCCACCATGCCCTAAATACTCAAACCTCTGACCTCTGTCCCTGAACCTCCAACCTCTATCCTGGAGGAATGTGGCTCAGTGCACAAGTGGCTCCTAGGCCAAATTTCCATGGCCTAGCTCTATCTTCCCTGCTGGTTCTTCCTGTTTCCTGCCCTCTGTCTGTTCCCAGTGGTCTGGGCAGGCTGCCTATTGGTATCAATAATTTTTGATATTATATAATCAAAAATTTCAACATTGGAAGACCTATCAGTATAGATCTATGAACCCCTATTTTTCAAATGAGCAATGTATGAGTAATGGTTTTTAAGGTAACAGCATAACAAGTTTTTTGATATGGTTTCAGATTTCACATTAAAACACATCTTTAAGAAACTACTATTTTTCAAGTTTTGATGTATGAAAAAAATATGCCCAATTATCTGAAAGGGCATTTAGAAACTTTCTTTCATTCCCACTTAACTATTTACATAGCTGTGAGTTTGGATTTTCCAAACTATAGTAAAATCAGCATATTGCAGACAACTGAATGCATAGCTGACATGAGAGTCCAGACATGAAAAGAGCTTTATAACAATATAAACAATGCCACTTTACTCATTAGTGTTTTTTAATATAATTTTTTGATTATTCTTTTATTTTAAATAAATGAATTAATAAATATTTTAAAACTTGGTCAGTATGTGTGTGTGTATAAAAGCTCTTTAAGGGGTAATGGACTCTAAGGGAGTTTCTAGTTTTCTTTTTTCTTCTAGTACTTGGAAAGAGGAGTGGCTAAACTGTAAAATATTATTTTCACTATGTTATCCAGGTGGAGTTTTGATATTCTTCTGGGCCTTAGCATTAAAGCTTTTATTTCCCCATGGTATCCAAATCCTCTCTGTAGAATTTAGCTGTAAGTGGATCAGCCAAGAACACAATCAATTCACCCTGAGCTTTATGCCTAAGCTGATATAATAGATCATATTCCAATATGTCCCTTCACAGTCATTTATTTAAGGGAACATCAGATTTACCAGTGGAGCTGATAAAGTGAAGATATTTATGTCCAAATTTTACTACTGGAAACTTGTGGTGTGGAAAGTCTGGGACTCCTTAGTGTCTCTGTTTCTTTATCAGTAAAATGGGGATAAGTAAGTCAGCTGTGTTTAGTGAGATCACATTGGTAACTTGAAGAGTATTTACACCACAGAAATTAGCAAATACTACGAATTAGTGATTTTGTATGTTTATAGGGTTGGTTATTAAATATTTACCATCACATTACTGCTTAACTCTTTTTACCTTAGAGAGAAATCAAAATAAACCAATTCACAGTGCCTGGCAGTGGCAGTAAGTACTCAATAGAAGCTAGCTGTTGTTCTTACTATTATTCCTTTGAAGCACACACTGAAGTTTGAGAACCACTGTTTTGGTAGTAAAGGATCACTAGTCTTTGCCAAAAATACATAATTCTTCAATCTGTGAAACTCACATTGGCCCTGACTGGTGGCACAGTGGATAAGGCGCTGGCCTGTGAACCCAAAGGTTCGATTCTCCAGCCAGGGCACTTAATCAGGTGCAAGCCAGGTCTCCAGCCAGGTCTCTAGCCAGATCCATAGCTGGAGGCAGGGGAAAGGCAACTATACATTGATGTCTCTCTCCCTCTCTGCCTCTCTCCCTTCCCCTCTCTGAAAATAATAAATAAAATCTTAAAAAAAAAAAAAGAAAGAAAGAAAGAAATGAAACTCACATTGGTAAGACATCCTTATTAGTCTTTTTCACAGCTTAGATTTATGGGCTCAGAGAAGTCATATGCAGGTAACCCTGTTTTCATGGAGATGGGGAGGGGTGGTTATTAGCCACACATGGTTCACAACCTTGAGACCTCTTGGCACCTTTTACGGTGATCAGGCTGCTGTTGCAAATTCTAACCTGATCCCTGCTTCCTTGTACTCTACCCATTGAATCAAAGTGATCACTCTTCTATTTACAACTCCAGGAGTGGGTCTGGCTAATGAAGGACTCCTTTTTGGGTGGGTAGGTGACAGATTAAGGAGAGGGGAAGGGCTTTCTAAAGGGGGAATATAACTTCATAGGAGAAATTCACAGACACTCAGTGAGAACCAGCTTTGTTCTGCTACTGGGTTGATAGACTCATGATAAAACCCTGAACAGGACCTAACATTTCAATAGCTTCATTCTCAGTTACAGGGCAATGCCAGTTTTTCCCGGGGCTTGATCCAGTTTCAACAGAAATGTCTCAAGCAGTCAAGATCCTGCTACCTCTTTCTGAAGGCTATTCTAATATCCTTAGAATTGCAGTATTAAAAAGTTTGGCTTAAAATCTACCCAGATATTTTCTTTCCATTATCTTTTCTGAATAGAAGAATTTTTTTTTTTTTTTTTAATGTTTAAATCACTGCATTTTGTGTATAGTGTAACAGTCAACAGGGCTTCGTTTTGCTCTTCAAAGGCAGGGTGAACATTTTCTGAAATCAGCCATTTAACATGGTTGCTTCAAGAGTCTGACCACATGCATTCTTTTTGGCTTACAGAGTCAAAGCCAAGGAGCTTCAGGTACTTTTAGGTTTTATATATGTCAGAACTTTGCCTCTAAGAATGAAAATATTCTGAGACAAATGGTTATCTCATCTATCAGGCTTTCTGAGGAACCAACACATAAATTTGTCAAATAGTTTATTACAAAGATTTATCAGTTTGCTAGTGATTGATCTAAGGTAGGTTTAATTTAATGCCTTTTGTTTCAATTAAATCAATTTTCATTTAGGAAGAAGGAGGAGAAGGCATGGGAGAAAAAAGAATGAAGGCACACAGTTCACTTAAAAATACTGCCTATTTAATTACTTTTTGCAGATTAATTCTGCGGTGAAATGAAGAAGCATGATGCTTAATTTGGTTTACTAGTTGAGGTGGATACTTATCAAGTCATTACAAAGTGAGCCATCTCTAATTAAAATATCAATTATGAATTTGAAGAGAATATTTTTACACACTGTACTTATTAAGGAGACAGCTATTGTCACAACAAAATACACATTTAGACCTAGAAAGAAGGCAACAGAGTAGAGGGCAGTGCTGAAGGCATTCTCGAGTGCCAGAGCAGCTGGAGGATAGGGTAGGGAGCACGAGACATCTGCAGGTCCCTGCTAATTGGAGTGGTAAGCATATGGACTCAGGGGTGTACAGTGCAGAGGCTGCAGAGACCTACAGGAGAGCAGGTGAGACAGTTTAGAATGGCAGGCTAGTGGGCTGAGGTCGGCTCTAGGCAGTGGTGGCTCTGTAGAGGGGCGGCTCTAACTGAAGATAGCTTCAGTCTCCTCAGTAAATAGAAATCTAAGCAGTGAAGTGTGAACAGTGAGCACAAACTCCAGGCTATTGAGGAACTGAACTTCTGCAGGGGAGAGACTGTGTGAAAGCCTTGCTCCAGAGGCTGAGAGAGAGGAAGCACCCCCCTGGGGCCAGAGATGGAGGAGGAGAGACCTTCCTGGAGCAGAAGCAGGGGAGTGGGGAAGTGCACCAGCTGGGGGTGTGAGAACCCTGAAAATTGTGCCATTGTGCCACTTGGGGAAAGGGCAGCTTGGAGCCTCAGCAAGAAGGGAGACCCAACCCTGTGCACCCAAACCATTACATAGGCTCCCACAAAAATTCAAAACTGCACGTCAGGAACTTGCTGCTGGTGCAACAGGATCGCTCATTGCAGGCAACAAAACCCTCCTCCAAGAGGTGGAGGAGAAGGGGTAGCCTTCACCAGCAGACTGTGCTGTAGGCCTCCTGCGGAGCCAGGCCCACATAGCAGAGGCAGAGGTGAAAACCTCTACAAAAAGCTGGACTGCATGGAGGGCTAGCCATTGCTGGCAAATGTCCTGTAGGGGCCCCTGGGAATCCAGGCGCTCCTTGCAGACAGGGGCTACCTCCTCAAAGAGCTAGAAAGGGAGGGCTAACCATCATAGGAGCAAACAAAGTTGCAGGCCACACCCTCACCCCCTTGGAGCCAGGTGCCAACTACAGGTAGAAACCTCCTCAAGGAGCTGGAGAGGGAGAAGCATCCATCAACACCACATAAGCACCCTGAAGGTCTTCATATAGAACCAGTGAGAGAAGGGAGGGCCCTAAAATGCTTGCAGTGTGCAAACCCAGGTAGGCTACTGGAGGCTCAGCCTACCAGGTGCTGGCACCCTGAATCAGCCCTACCTGTGACAGTCATAGGCCCTGCTACTCCAAGACCACACAGCTTGACTGTAGACTACAGAGACTTGATAAAGAAAAAGAGGCAGACTCAGGAAATGGGTCACTGCTAATTTCAAGCACCTCAGTTACACTGAGAGCTACATGAACTAGTAATCCCTAATATATCCTTTTCAAAAGTTACTTCCAACCCTCACAGTTAGTGCATTTTAAGTAAATATTGTTTATATCATAGTGTATCCCAACTCCCATATATTTACCCCTCCCTTATCTCAATCCACCTAACTACCCAAGATCCTCCTCCTACTCTTGTTTTAAAGTCTACTCATTCTCCTGCTACAACTCATTCCCAGTCCTCAATCTAATTATTCCTCCCCTCCACGGCCACTTAAACTGCCCCCCCCCCTTTTTTGTGGGTGCACTACTAGGGACTACACATTCGTTTTTTCTGCTAAAAGAACACGGGTCCTGGCTCCACTTGGACCAATGAGTGCTCATTGAGGGTGGACAGGGAGGTAGATGTGGCAACTATATATATACATATATAGGCTTATACTGTTCACTCATACTTGAGGCATTCTGATTTCCCCCCTTCCCATTTCCATATAAGGGATAAATTGGCTTTCTCTCTTCTATCCCCACTATCTTTGCTACTCCTTTATACCCTTCAAAATGATCTATTCTTTAGTCAACTTGAACATTTTTCCTCTCACATAACATTTTTATCATTTCTACATCCCTATTAAGACTGGCTCGGTTACAGCTGAGGGTGTGATTAAAAGTAGGGGTTACCTTGGAGGATATGGGTATATAGCTAGGTTCATAGGCAGCTGAAAGGGGGATTAAAGGAAAAAGATATCTTTGAAGGTGTGCTTATTTTGCCTGGACTGGTGGTTCTATTTTAGGAGCAGCTCAAAAACAATGTATGAACTGGGATAGAAGGAGTGTCTCTCAATCAGCCAACTGGAGGGAAAGGAGCAACACATACAACAAATCCAAAATACAACCAGACAGCCCATGTTAATGACATAAAGGCCACCCCAAGAGCAACAAGTGGAGAAAATCTAGGAGACTGCAACACTGAACTCCACACATCTCCTAACACAGAAGAATGCTCAACAAAGGCAAGAAAGCAAAGAAGGTTAATCCAAGACAAAAACAAGCAACAACAGACAACCTAAATAGGAACAAAAAGAATCAGTCCATCACCAAAAGGAAAAGAGGAATCCCCAGAAAGGTCACTAAATAAAGGCAAACGAAGTATCAGATATGGAATTCATAATAATGATGATAGAGATGCTCAATGAGCTCAGCCTGCTCAAAGAAAACTATAAACAACTCCAGGGGAACTACAAAGAACTCCAGGGAAGCTACAAGGAACTTACTGAGAGCTACAACAGCATTAAAAAGGACTTAGAAACTATCAGTAAGAGCCAGGAGGAAATGAAGAATGAAGAATACAATTCTGAATTGAAGAATACAGTAGAAGGAATCAAGAGTAGGCTAGAGGAAGCAGAGGATCATCTCAGCAAGTTGGAGGACAACATAGAAAATATAACAAGACAGTGCAACAGAATGGAAAAAGCTGAACAAGAATGAAGAGGTTTTAAGAGAGCTGCAGGACAACATGAACCACAATAATATTTGCATCATAGGGATACCAGAAGGGGAAGAGAAGAAAGGAATGGAAACCTATTCAAAAAGTTATGATAGAATGTTTTCCTAACATGATGAGTGAAAATGTTATGCAAGTTCAGGAAGCACAGAGGGTCCCAATGAAGATGAATCCAAACAGATCCACTTCAAGGCACATTATAATTAAAATGGCAAATTTCAAAGACAAAGAGAGAGTCCTAAATGCATCAACAGAGAGCCAGCAAATAACATATAAGGGGGTTCCAATAAGGTTATCAAATGATTATTCAACAGAAACAATACAGCCAGAAGGCAATGGCAAAAAATATTCCAAGTAATGGGAAACAAAGGCCTGCAAACAAGAATGCTCTACCCAGAAAGGCTCTCATTCAAATGGAAGGAGAAACAAGGAGTTTCCCAAACAAAAGAAGACTAAAACAATACATCTCTACCAAACCAGCATCTGAAGAAATGCTTAAGGGACTGATTTAAATAGAGGAAGAAACAGAGAGAGACAGACAGGAACACAGGTATAAAGAATAAAAAATGGCAATACATAAGCATCAATCAATAATAACTTTAAATGTAAATGGATTAAATGCACCAATCAAAAGACATAGGGTAGCCCAATGGATAAGAAAACATGATCCACATATATGCTGTCTTCAAGATATCCACCTCAGAACAAAAGGTTGACACAGATAGAAAGTGAAGAGATGGAAAAATATACATCAAACAAATGGACATGAAAAAAAGGGTTGGAGTAGCAATACTTATTTCAGACAAAATAGATTTTATGAAGAAGGACATAAAAAGAGATAAAGAAGGACATTTCCTGACCACTGAAGGCCTATTCCTTGTATTCATATACTTGGTTCTGTTTTGCTTGTTGTTAGTTTTGCTCATTATTGTCCCGTAATGGGTGAGATCATATGATGTTTGTCCTTCAGTGGTCAGGGGAACGGGGGAGGGGGGAGGGGGAGGTAGAGGCAAAGAAGGGGAGCAGCTTAGACAAGAACCTAGTATAAAGGAACCATGGACATGGACAACAGGTGGGATTGACTTTGGGGGGAATGGGTGGGTGGGGAGGGGGACAGAGGGGAGCAAAAAGGGCATGGATGTAGTGCAGCAACAATAAAATTAAAAAAAAAAAAAGGACATTTCCTAATACTAAAGGGAACAATCCATTAAGAAGAGATAACTCTGGTAAACATGTGCACCAATGTAGGAGCTCCAAAATATATAAGGAAAATTTTGGAGGACTTCAAGAGAGATATAGACAGTAGCTCACTAATAGTAGGGTATTTTAATACATCACTATCAACAATGGACAGATTTTCCAAACAAAAAATCACCAAGGATGTTGTGGCAGTGAACAACACTATAGAAGAAATGGACCTAACTGATATATACATAGCAAAGAAGCAAAATAAACATTCTTTTCAAATGCACATGGAACATTTTCTAAGATAGACCACATAGATTGTCACAAGACAATCCTCCACAAATACAGGAAAACAGAAATCATACCAAGCATTTTCTCAGATCACAATAGCTTGAAGCTAGATACTAATCTCAAGGGGACAAAACCAAAAACACTCTAACTCATGGGGACTGAAAAACATGCTTTTAAGTAATGAATAGGCTAACAATGAGATCAAAGATGAAATCAAAATGTTTCTGGAAACAAATAAAAATGAATACACAACTGTCCAAAACCTATGGGATACAGCAAAGGAAGTCCTCAGAGGGCAATTCATAGCAATACAGTCCTACCTAAAAAGGATAGAAAAAGCTTATACAAACAACCTAAGTATAAAGCTGCAAGAACTAGAAAAGCAACAACAAACAAAGCCCAGAGCAAGTAAAAGTAAGGGTATCATCAAGATCAGAGCAGAATTAAATAACTTAGAGACTAAAACTACAGTTTGAAGAATCAACAAATCCAGTAGGTGGTTCTTTGAAAAAAATAAACAAAATTGACAAGCCTGTATTCAGACATCAAAAGAAAAAAAAAAAAAAAAGAGGACCCAAATAAACAGAATCAGAAATGATAGAGATGAAATCATAACTGATACTTCAGAAATACAAAGGATTGTAAGCAATTACTACAGACAACTATATGACAAGAAATATGGCAATCTGGGTGAAATGGACACATTTATGGAAATGTATAATCTACCAAAACTGAATCCAGAAGAAGCAGAAATCCTGAATGGCCAATAACAACTAGTGAAATTGAAGAAGTAATCCAAAATCTAAAGCACATGAGCCGGGGGCCAGCTGGCTACACAGGTGGATTGTACAAAATATGTAGAGAAGAACTAACTCCTATCATTCTCAACCTAGTCCAAAAAATTCAAGAAGAGAGAAGACTCCCAAACTTTATGAGGCCAATATTACTCTAATCCCTAAACCAGGTCAAGAAACTACTAAGAAAGAAAACTATAGGCCAACATCTCTGATAAACATAGATGCTAAGATTCTCAACATAATATTGGCCAATTGAATCCAGCAATATATTAAAAAGATCATATACCATTATTAAATGGGTTTCATCTTAGGGATGCAAGAATGGTACAATATTCATAAATCAACAAATTTAATACACTGCATCGACAAATTGAAAGACAAAAACTATATGATCGTATCAATAGATTCTGAAAAAGCATTTGATAAAGTACAGCAACAATTTATGATAAAAACCCTTAGCAAAATGCAAATAGACAAATATCATATGATCTCACCCATTGCGGGACAATAATGAGCAAAACTAACTACAAGCAAAACAGAACCAAATGTATGAATACAATGAATAGGCCTTCAGTGGTCAGGGGGAAAGGGGTTGGGGGGATGGGGGAGGTAGAAGCAAGAAAGGGGAGCAGCTGAGACAAGAACCTAGTATGAAGGAACCATGGACATGGACAACAGGTGGGATTGACTTTGGGAGGGTGGGGAGGGGGACAGAGGGGAGCAAAAAGGGGATGGATGTAATACAACAACAATAAAATTTTTAAAAAAATGCAAATAAAGGGAGCATACCTCTACATCATAAAGCCCATATATGAGAAACCTGAAGCCAACATCATACTCAATGGGCAAAAACTAAAAACATTTTCCCTAAGATCAGGAACAACACAAGGCTATCAACTTTCTCCACTTCTGTTCAACATTATTTTGGAAGTTCTAGCCATAGCTATCAGAGAAGAAAAAGATATCAAAGGTATCCAAATTGGAAAGGAGTAATTCAAACTCTCATTACTTGCAGATGATATGATAGTGTATATATAAAACCCAATAGACTCTACCAAAAACTTACTTGACCTAATAAGCAAATTTAGCAAAATAGGTGGATATAAAGTCAATATTCAGAAATCAAAAGCATTTTTGTATACCAATAATGAAACATCAGAGACAGAATCTAGAAAACAAATCCCATTTACCATAGCAACAAGGAAAATAAAGTACTTAGGAATCAACATAACCAAGGAGGTAAATGATCTATATTCACTTGAGGCTAGAGGGGTGCCCAACTGAACTCCTTGCTCTGCTGAAACGAGGGGGTGAGAGTGGGTTTGGAGAGGCTTGGTAATAAGAAAGGAAACAGAAAAAGAAAAAGAAAGAGAAATAAAAAGAGAAAGAGAAAGGAAAGGGAGAGGAGAGAGTGAATGGAAAAACCAGAGGGAGACAGAGTGCAGGGATATAGAGGCAGAGAAGAAAGAAATCCAGTCAAGAAAGGGGACCATACTAGTGCCATGGTTTCCAAATTTAAGTTTCTTAAAAAATTTTAAACTAATTACTCATTCCTAACTTTTGAGAATTTACCATTTTTTACTTTTCTCTTATCATTGACATTCAAGAGAAGTGCTGATGTAAGCAGGAACACATTGGCAAGTTCAGATTCAGTGTTAGCTACTATAGAAATTTACCTGTTTAGTTTGCTCAACCTCAGAACTGGTTTCTTGGTTTCCATTCATCCTTATCGCTTATTATTTTCTTAAACTCCAAATAACATTTGCATGAGTTTAATTTCACTACTCACTTAACAGCCTGAAACTAGCTTCATTAATCATTATCTAATCATTATCCTTTTCTGAAGGGCTTCACAACTTTCTTGGCTTTTTCCAGGGAACACCCCATGTTTGGAAAGTCTTATAAGTTTTTAAAAGTCATGGGATAAAAAATACGGAATTTAATGAATATTTTTCATATACATTTCATTTACTTGGGGAAAGAGAAAGAGTAGCTATTACCAAAGCAAATATACTAATGAATGATAAAGCTGGATATTTATATGACTAGATATTTTAGGAGAGTTAGTATCAATATGTGAAGCAAATATTTGTGTAAGATATAACTATTGATGAGAACCTACTTGAACTATCTTAACTGACTTCATTATAAATTAGTAGACCCATGCTTGTTTTCCTTCTGGGAGTTTTATATTTATAACCTATATAAACAATGGGCCCTTTATTAACTGTTGAGGGAGAGATATGACAAGCAATTATGTTGTAGGTCATGATCTTCCCAAATCTAGTCCTCAAAATGATACTCTAAGGCAGGGGTTGGCAAACTTTTTTCTCCAAAAGGCTAAATTCCATATATTTCAGGCTTTGCAAAACACAGGGTTTATGTTTCAACTACCCAACTTTACCATTGCATCAGGAAAATGGTAATAAACAATACATAAGTAAATGTGCATGGCTGTGTGCCAATAGAAATTTATTTACAAAAATAGGCAGAATAAGTATATGCAGCTTATAGGAAAATTTTAAAAAGGTATATTAATAGAGACTATGGACTTGAGCAGCTATTCTGTGTGTAAAGGAGGAAAGTTTTGATTCTTCAACCTGTTAATGTCTCTTTTGGCTTCTTAAAAGGGTTCCTCCCCCCTCAAATTATTAGATTTTTAATTCAATGGCTAAGGTTGCTGATGGAGTGATTCTGTAGATTTGGGTTGGCGTATTATGGGAGCAGGCCAAATCTGGCCTTCTGCCTGTTTTTATCAATGAATTTTTTTTGGCTGCTTTTGGATTACATAGGTAGAGTTTAATAGTACTACAGTGACCTTGTAGTCCACAAAGGCTGAAATGTTTACTATCTGATCCTTTACAGAAAAACCTTTTAGAGCCCTATGTGTGAAGTGAATGACAGTCTTGCCTGAAGGAAGGCAAAACACAATAAGGCAGTCAAATGTATACCATAGACAATAAAGATTTGTCTTATGAATTTATTGTTCACAGATAAACCTGATAAATGTGTGAACATAAGTTACTAATATTATGCCACCAAAAATAATTCTCTGGCATTAATAATTCTCTGGGCATTACATGCCCAGAAGCAAGTAAAGCCACCTCCCAAGCCTTATGATCCTGAGCCACTTGAACCCAGAAGTGCTGCTCCTGTTCAAGCCTTTCCCACTGTCCCATCACCAGGATGGAAATGTACCAAAAGGAAGCAATGAAAGGAAGGAGCTAGGGGGAGGGTGAAGGCCATTTAGTGACAGATTCCATGCACAGATTGTATGATAACAACTAAGCTTAAAAAAAAAAAAAATGTACGTAAGCCTTTTATTTAGCATTTGAAAGTGAGGGTATTTACTATGTGGATGACTATCATTTCTTTGACTGTCTCAATTAGGAAAGCTTTGGAAGTGGCTCAGAGCAATTAGCAGCAGCCACACCAGGGCCAGGTGGGCTTCCTCCATTGTTTATATCTTTTGTCATTTTCTCCTCTAGTTTGTCAGTCTTTGATGGATGCTAATTCACCATCCCGCCAACTATCTATCCCCCAATGTGAGCTTCAGAGACAAAATCATGGGGCAACATTTAGAGATACCCCAATGATCTGTTCCTTCAAATGAAGAAACAAATGAGGCACTAATTTTTATGCTCATATACTGCACTTGGGGCCATTTTCAGACTTTTCTTGACTTTTTCAGCACTATTAGTTACTTTCCAAATAAGGATCTCTTAAATAAAATATGCTGACACCTAAGCCCAAGAAAAAGTCTTGCTACTTTGCAGTTGTGCTGTGTGACTCTCAGGGTCAGGAGGTATGTGGAGGTTGTCTGCTTTCACAAAGTTTTACTGAGGACATGCCTTAGATAAAGCTCTGTGGGCCTGCAGAGGCTGCATTGCTCATTGGCTCAAGAAGTATTCACTGCACCCTTACAATTGTAGAGAGGTGAGCGGTGTGTGGTGTGTGGTGATGAAGAGCACCTGGCCCCACCCTGCAGGAGGTAACAATATGGTCATGCCATTTTGGCAGCCTTAGCCTGTTCATGCATTTGGAGAAACTTTCTTCACAGTGGTTCCATGCATAGGTATCACCTAGCTATTCAACCAACACTGGCAAACCCCCTGCTTGTTATTGATCTATAATAAAAATGTGGGTTAGGATACATATAACACAAGGATTTCCACACCATCCCTGTGAGCCAGGATGGAAGCTGTCAGGGCCTGGACAGGCCTTGGGGGATATGCTTGGGGATAGTCCTTGGGGTATGGGAGCTGAACCTACGGCTAATTTGCTGTGACAGTCAGGCTCCAAGATGAAGAACAAGGTGGTCATATGGCCATTTATAACGTAATTTCTCCTATGATACTATCAGATGTGTTCCCTGGTGATCCAGACACTGTGATCTCAGAGAAGAAAGTGGCTACAAATTGCAAGGCTGCCAAGCCCTGGTAAACAGAAAAGGGGACTCTGTGAAAGATCTTGATGGCTCCTCAGGGCCATCTGGGCAATGGTGGCTAGAGATTCATGGGTCCCTAGGAAATCAGATGACAATATGCCCACCTAGAGCCCCCCATTCTGCTTTCTGCCTTCTGAGTACAACCTTACCACCTACAAAGATGATATCACCTTTTCTTTTTAAGTAGGAAAGGTTAGGTGATTAATCAGTGAAGAAGAACTTGACCAGTTATGGGATGAAGGGAGTGGAGGATTACTTTGGAAAGGAAAAGGAGTGTTCAAGGGGAGGATGATGGCTGAGAGGATCCCCACATCTCTCCCTATCCTCCCTGTCTCTCTCTTTAGGTTTCTCTGTGTGTATATGTATGTGCCTGCACATGTATGTACCCAGGGCATGATTGTGGAATGAATAATTGCTTGTGCCCTATCCCTGCTCAATTTGCTGATGGTGGAGGAGAGTTATATTAATACATTGACACACCTGCTTTGTTCTACCTTCAGGGGAAAATAACTAGTTTCTCTGTAGTCTGTGAACTCTCTTGTATTTGGCCAATGACTCAGCTGAGTTTGTTTTTTGACAGTGAGTTGGAGGGGAACCATTTTGCATATGTTTGTAGGAACTTAAGCCTTCTTTGATGTGGTGAGAGAGGCTCTTGGTAACAAAGATGAGGCTTTGCCTTCAACAGCCACTTGCAATTGATATGTGGATGTGCTCTATTAAGACTGCTGTTTGCTATTTTAAAGGCAATTGAACTGTTGCTAATCAATAGCTTTGTTCAAGTTCTCAGGGAGGGCCTGAATCTGTGGAGTGCCCTCTGGAACGCAAGGTGCTCACAGAGAACCTCAGGAAGCATTAGTTATCTTTAGAATGCTTTTAATGATGAGCTGAGCAAATCAGGGCTACAATCCAATATAAAAAATTATCCTTTGAATGTATATACACCATATCTATGTCATCACTTACATGAACTCTCCCAACTATTGTTAGTGGACAGGAGGAAAGTGTTTAGATGGCTCCAACAGGGGCTGTACATCTAAGGTATTCCAGTGAGATGGGTGGAATGGCAGAGTCCTGCAAAACAATTTTGTGAGTTTGCATTGAGGCTATTTGCTAGATCTGAAGAGGTCAGCAACCCTGATTCTAGGAGAAAAGCACTCCTTTCCTCAGATTGCCCTTGAGGGCAAACGGACTCCCAGAGAACTTCACTTCAAAGCTAAATTTCAGTGTCAGAAAACAAGATTCTTTGGTGACTTATTGAATATCCTGTGGGAATTTGGAACAAAAGCTTGCCAAAGTCAGTGGCCA
The DNA here is from genome assembly GCA_004026585.1 of Noctilio leporinus. Taxonomy (NCBI): domain Eukaryota; kingdom Metazoa; phylum Chordata; class Mammalia; order Chiroptera; family Noctilionidae; genus Noctilio; species Noctilio leporinus. The sequence goes on along the minus strand of PVIW01012175.1, from coordinate 11,739 downwards.
ACTTCCTTCTGGGGTCCTGCCTGAAAACGCAGTACAGCCTGGGTACCCCATTCCCAAAGCACAGTACAGCATCCTGCTGTCTGAGAGTCAGGCTGGACACACCATGTTTCCTTCTTATCACAAAGTAGTACTTCAGCAACATCACTGGGTGACTCTGATAGCCCTTGGTGAGAACCATCCATTTCACAGAAATTTCTGCCACTGGGAGCTATTTACTGGAAGATGTATTAAGGATTGTATCTAATTTAATTGTCCTTCTGGGTCTTTTTCTTCGGATAATTTTGATATAACAAGAAATGTCTTATACAGTGGGCCTCATTTACTTAATTATGCTTAGCTGTTAAAAAATTTCCATTGTTCTTTTTTCAGTTATCTTCTCTTATTACTTTCCTTTGTAGAGTAGTATGATGGCTGAGGGTGGTCACTTTGAAAACCAAAACAAAACAAAATGAAACTTAAAGAAGTTTAACATGTTCCTTTAGTCAGAAACTACTTCTACTAGCACTACATAGTTCACTGCATGTCTGGTAGCAGGAATTTGTAATATTCTATATGGTGGGAAATTTCATAAGAAAATGGCTTTCTTGAGGACGAAAAGAGATGAAGCTTAGGGAACAGTTAGTTTAATGATTTTCAAATTTGATTTAAACACTGGGCATATAATACATAGGATGTATTGAAGTGAAGCCAATGCTGTTGAGGCAAGTGGGGCCTTAGCAGCCTTTGCCAATGCTGTTACTCATTCTTTCTGACAATGATTGATCATGAGGACTTGAGGCCCAGTCCTGAGTCTGGGCTCCAAACTGATCAGTGGACATTTGGGAAGGAATTATGAGAACATCTATTTGTTTTCATCTCAATGTTAAAGAAGTTATTTATACAACTTTTTACAATTCATATAATATATTGATATAGTTGAACATATGTGTATTTGTAATTTACAAATAAATAAATATATATCTACTGGCTATAGATATTCAAAGAGTTTTCCTGGAAGAGGTGTATAGAATTAAAAAGTTTTGAGGCCAATATGTTAACAATGGACACAGCTTGGAAAACACTGATCTAACACACACCCTTCTTTATGCATTGAGGAAGGTAGGAAGTGAAGGGCTTTCCTCCCCTGCAAATACACAGTTTCTGTGTGGAAATAGTTGGCAGCTAGGCTCCCAGCTCACATACCTTATACAGTACACCAGGCTGCCTTCCAATCTCCCAGGATTTGCGAGATGATTATTAAATTATTAGGGACCATCAGAAGAATTGTAATTGGCACAATCACCACTGGATTAACTTTCATTGACCTAGTTGTATAAGTTCAGTCTCTATTTTGGCTATTTCTTCCCTTAAATAAATTAATCATCTCTCCAAAACAATATATTTTCTTTTTTTCTTTCCACAAATAGATCTGTTAACATCATTAAAAAAAAAAAAAAAAAATAGGACTAGGACCTGGCTGGTGGCACAGTGGATAAGGTGCCAGCCTGCAAACCCAAAGGTCGCTGGTTCAATTTCCAGCCTGAGCACGCATAACCAGGTTGCAAGCCAGGTCTCCAGCCAGGTCCTTAGCTGGAGGCAGGTGAAAGGCAACCATACATTGAAGTCTCTTCTCCCTCTTCATCTCTCCCCCTTCCCCTCTCTCTAAAAACTAATAAATAAAGTCCTTAAAAATGTAAAAATAAGACTAATCAGTGAGATATTAAAGAAGGAAGAATGACCAAAGATAGGAAGTAGGTACATCATTATGTCCATGATTGGACTTCTTTGATTTTGATTTTGACGAAAACTAGATAGACTTTGCAAAGAAAGGCTTTAACAGGGATGTACAAATGCCTGCTGGTATTCTGATTGGATTGCTTTGAGTCTGTACATCAATTTGAGGAGAATTGACATCTTAACAATCTTGAGTTTTTCAACTCATGAGCAAGGTGTATTTCTCCACTAACACAAGACTTATTATTATTATTTTTTTTTGGTAGAAATGTTTCATAGATCTTCCACATGTTGCTTTACATTTAGTCATAAGTTTGATGACATTGCAATGGGGTATTGCATTTTTAAATAAATCTCCAATTGTTCATTCATTGTAGATATTAAAAAATGCATTTAATTTTGTAATATTGATTTATACCCTGCTTTCTTGATGCTCTCTACTTATTAATTCTATCATCATTTTGACTTAGAGTCCATTAACTTTTCTACATAAGTGATTATGTTGTCTGCAGATAAGATAGTTTTAGTTCTTCCTTTTGAATCTGGGTACATTTAATTTCTTTTTCTTGCTTGATTAACTTGTATAGGACCTCCAGTAAAATGGTGAATACAAGTTCTGAAAGCTGTCATCCTTATCTTGTCCTGATCTTAAAGGAAAAGTCTTCACCTTTAGGTGCCCTTAATCAGTTGAGAAAATTTTTTCCTATTCCTAGTTTCCTATGAAGGTGGGTTTTGTAAAATGTGCCTCCTGTGTTCACTGAGATCATCATATGGTTTTTCTTTTTTTGCTTTATTAATATGGTAAGTTATATTACTGATTTTTGAAAGTTAAACCAATCTCACAGTCTTAGGTTAAGTGCCACTTTTGTCATGATTCATGTCTATGCACATTCAAATACATATATACATACATATATATGTATATATGAACATAGATGCAAATACTCCAAAAACTAAATATAACACACATCTTTGGATCTATGTTCAAGAAAAATATTGGTCATATTTTACTTTTCTTCCACTATTTTTACCTAGTTTTGATATTATGATATACTGGTCTCAAATAATTATTAAATTTGGGGGGGAAGATTTTGCATAGAATTGGCAATATTTTTTTCTTTTTTTCTTTCTTTTTTTTGTTTTTTTCTTTTTTTTCCTTAATTTTATTGTTGTTGTATTACATCCATCCCCTTTTTGCTCCCCTCTGTCCCCCTCCCCACCCGCCCATTCCCCCCAAAGTCAATCCCACCTGTTGTCCATGTCCTTGGTTCCTTTATACTAGGTTCTTGTCTAAGCTGCTCCCCTTTCTTGCCTCTGCTTCCCCCCTCCCCACTCCCCCCAACCCATTTTCCCCTGACCACTGAAGGCCTATTCCTTGTATTCATATACTTGGTTCTGTTTTGCTTGTTGTTAGTTTTGCTCATTATTGTCCCGTAATGGGTGAGATCATATGATATTTGTCCTTCACTGACTGGCTTATTTCACTAAGCATAATACTCTCCAGTTCCATCCATGTTGTTGCAAAGGGTACAAGTTCCTTCTTTC